>PVIU01013274.1:0-56596 GCA_004026605.1 Ondatra zibethicus | reverse complement strand
TTTTTTTCAAAGAACATTGCTTCATACTTCCTAGAGAAAAATTTTAAACTGAGAGATATCAACTTCAATGTCTTGTCCCCATATGCAGACTCTTATCACTGTAAGTACTGAGAATTCAATTTCCTTCTTCAAATGTCAAAGCAAGTGATTTTCTTTTTTGTTGAACTAGCTCTTCCATCTGTGTGCTTGATTTACCGTCACTTGTCTTTGCCACTGACTTGATATGTCAGTGATACACCATTAGTTTTGTATTATCCTTAGCGCCTTTACTGCTCGCTTATTCTTTTCCAAAATGTTCAAATCCTTGCCATTATAAACACACACACACACACACACACACACACACAGAAAAAAACCACAGGACATTCATACATACATGCACTTGTAGATTTTTAGTTTCCTACAGGGATCCCCATCTCTATTTTCCATCTGCTATAAACTCAAAAGAGATGTTATACCCTCCTAGTATTTAAATGCATCCTTATAATATAATTCTAATTCTCATTCTTGGGTAGCAATTGTTTTACCATTAATTCATTTTCTAAGCTTCCTAATATTTAAATGTTTCATGAAAGAAGAAAATAAGTGATGAAATCTTTCTCCTTTTAAGTTCTTTCCTGTTCTTCAGTGTCATTCTCACAGTCCTTTCTCTCATTCATCTAGCTACTATATATCAGACACATATTTTCTCCAAGAACTACACAGTAAACTTTGATTGTTAATATATTTACATAAGGTAGGATACACATCTATACTGCACATATTTTTAAACTTTTGTAGACAGAATATAAGAAAAATGAACAATCTAAATTACACACTAAGAGTATAAAATTCTGCTTTTGTTTGGAAGCTCAGCATTCTATGAACATTTTTTTCCACTTAAATAGAATATTAAGTTACTTTGGCTTCATATATAAAGTCCAAATTTACTAACATTTTCAAGCTACCATTTACTGTCATGATTTTACTGGACTCTGTCCCCACAGATGTCTAAATGTCTAAAACATCCAGAACAATAATGTTCATTCTTTTAATTGTGAAGATCTCTTATAATTTCTTGCTTTTAATCTGTTTTTCACTTTACTTGGCTCTAACACTTCATTGCAGTATAAGTAGATAACTTTTGTTTGAATTGTCAGTGGATGATGTGGTTGGCCTCAGTCATTCTGAAGACTAAGATTCCCTTTCCCAGACCCACCAATCTATGAACCATGGTATCTACCATTCTTTCTATCCCCATTCCTAGAATATATCTGCATATTTTTTCTAACACATTAATTTATTTGTATATGCAGATTGAAATTCTTGTTGTTTTAAACACTGATTTATACATAGAAATGTATGTCTTAACTTTATATTATGACAGCAGCCTCTGTTCCCACAATGTTCATTGGCTCAATGAGTATGTATTAAAAAACAATAGTCATAAACTCCTAGTATTGTGTATGTAAATATTATCTTCCTTTGATTTCTCTTATTCCAAATCTCACTTTAAAGATATGAACACAGTCTTAAGAAAAAGATGAGACTGAGAAGGAATGTCCATAGCATACTAAAAAATGAAATGCCAAGTAAGAGTCAAAATCAAATAAGAACAGCTTACAAGTTTGTAAATTAGTTGCCTGTTCATACATAGTTTGTCAGTGTTAATGCTTATTTCAATGATTACTTATGTCAATTATATTACTCTTTCCTGAAAGAACTGTATTTAAGTGTTAGCAACTCTGAACATTAGAATATATAACTCTTTGGACAGTTGTCAAAACAAGTAATTATGCTGACAAGGAGCCTTGGAAATAACTCTTAAAATGAAATAAATCTAATTTTCTTTAAAATATATAGGATAAAATTTTTGGTCTTTAAAAGGACATTGTAAATATTCAGATTAATAATTTTATTACAATATTAAAATCAAAAATATTAATTTTAAGGATAAAATAAATATCTACTTTCATTTGAAATGGTAGAATAGAAAATACCATGATGATAAGAATAATTCTATTTTCTCACCTGGGAAATTAGTACTAGGAAACAGAGTTTTACATTTGCTTTAAATCTAAGCAAGTTTATGTGCATAATTCATTATGCTTATAAGAAAATATATGTTGATGTTAATTGTATTTCTGAATCACATGCTAATGGGAGCGATATAAGTTCTTGTTTAGTTATCACAGTGCTATCAATCTCTCTTGAATATATGTGCAAACATGAGAAAATGATCCTGGGCTTTATTCTTTGATTGATAAATTTAGATTTGGCTCTATTGGGGTATTTACTTCATCTTATTCATCACATACCTGTCTAATTCTGATATCAGTTTCAGATATCCATTAGGTAAAATTCATGAAATTTTAGTTCTAAATAAAAATTAACAGAGTTACTGATAAATTTATTAGCTCATGTCTTTCTATAAAACAATAATCACAACGCAAGGAGTATGCATATGCAGATTTTGGATCTCAGTCTTCCCTGTGAGGAATAGACAACTAAGGTGTAGGTT
Organism: Ondatra zibethicus; assembly: GCA_004026605.1. Classification (NCBI taxonomy): domain Eukaryota; kingdom Metazoa; phylum Chordata; class Mammalia; order Rodentia; family Cricetidae; genus Ondatra; species Ondatra zibethicus. Next base: position 54,096 of record PVIU01013274.1, on the reverse strand, counting down.
CATGTTATAAAAAAAATAAATCAAAACAGAGGACAGGACATAAAATTGAAAGAGAGCAAAGAAGGGTACATGGGAGGGTTTGAAGGGTATAAAGGAAGAAATGATGAAATTATATTAATTTTTAAAAACAAAAAGAAAAATTTAAAAAAATCAATTCTATTTATGAACTAGAGTGGTGGTTCAGCAGTTAAAACAATTGCCTATCAAGACAACCAGATCTACCAAACCCAATTAAATGTAGGAGATAGGAAATTTCAGCATGGGAAAGAAGAAATAAAGATCCCTTGAGAAAGCTTGCAAGGGAGACTAGCTGTATCTGCAAGCCCTGAGTCTGATAGAGAACCAGTATGCAAACAGTGAGATGGAAGAGCAGTCAAAGATTTTCAGTGCCATACTCAGACCTCCACATGTATGTGCCCACTCATCTGTCGTCATACATGAGAACATACATGCATATCATGAAGTACATAAAGACAGCTCATCAATTGTTGCTATTCAGATTTCCTACTTCCTACCCTCAAGGCAATGAGTGGGGTAGGTCAATTTCAAGGTCAATTTCCTTTAAAAAAAACATGAAATCGATACAAATTTACATGTGCATGAAATCGGCAAAGCAAAATTATGTCTGAGATGGGGATAATGTAGAACAACCTAAAAAATGCATGCACTAGAGATTCCATTACCCTAATTCTAAGATTGATCTACTCTCTTTGTTCATTTATTTACTCATTTCACTGATTTCCATTTGCATAGTTATTTTGATCTATACACATCCTGATCATTGATAACATCATCCAGTTTACCTGGATTGTGCTTTCAATTCTCCTGTCTTTCACAGTCACATAAATGATTGTAGATTGTGATTTAGAACCTATGCAACAACTACTGTTATCTGGAGAATTTATGACAAGGATGGGAGGAAGAGGATCAAATATATAAACACTTATGTCTTTTCTTTTCCAAGAAACATTGGTCTCACTAAAATGTAAACTGCATCATTGTTGTCTGAAAGATTCATATACTTCGTATCTTGCTTGGTAGTTTATATGTGTTCTGTTTCCCAGTGGAATTCCTTAAATATTCAGAAAACAGAGAGTATCCATTCATTTCTATCTTCTTGAGAACTAGAGGCATGTTTACATGCTACTTAAACATAGACACTGAGGCTTAGACAAATAGCCAGCACCTGGAAGAAAACAGGTAATTAATATGTGAAAGGATGTACTTACATGGAAAATTCATAAATGGAATAAAATTTAAAAGCTGGCTAAGAATAAAACAAAAACATACCCTTGCAACCTTAGACTACTCTGGTATTAAAAAAAATAGTAATGTCTTACAGAACTGCATTTAATTTTACCCATGAATTAGGCACCCTGGACTGCCCCTCCCCATAAATTTTTATTTAAATAGAAGTATACACAAATCTCTTTATATTTACATATGTACATATATGCAGAGATGCTATTGTTCACATGTGTGATGATTAGTTTGATCTTTTCTAAGCATACCCTAATACATTGAATAACCCTGCCTACATAACCTGTGTTCTTTCTGTCTGAAGTATTTGCCTATAACCAATAACTCACCCTTACATTTAATCAGGCCTTATTTTTAAAAGGTCTTATTTTATAAATGCATATTTAAGCTTCTCTCCTTTTGTAAAATGGCCCTTATCAGTCTATGTCCAGTCACTTCAATTTTTTCTAACAAACACTGATGCTTAAAATAGCTACATCTGTAAGCATTTGAGACTGGCTTTTTTTCCTAAATACATCCTCTGTAGAGACAAAGACCTAGTTGGTTTTAGGAACCATGTATTCTTAGCTCTAACACTACTTGCTGCATAAATATCTGGGCTGCATACATTGGGTGACTAATGGCTCAGTGAATGAGCAATGACTGTGTGGTGGACTCCTCATTTCATTTTCAGTCCCTAAGTGAAGATTTTTGAGTGCTTCATTTTGGTTCCAGTCTTGATGCCTTTATCTATCTATACCTCTGTGATGTTTTAGTATTCTATGTCTTTTACAATCAAAAACAAAAACAATCTAAAGTTTGATATAATAAAATATTTTTTTCCCGAGAAGTACTTATGCATTTAGCAAATGTTTAACCTTCAAGAAGCCTTAACTTTCAGATCTTATACTTTCTTGTGACCTTGAACAACAGCATTCCCAAACTCATCTATAAAACAGAGGAGAAGATACTTCACAGATTTGTTGAAAAGATTTATTAACATAATGACTTCACGTAAAGTACCGAAGGCATTTATTCTCACCTGCTATGGCATAATTGGGTAGGAAATGTGTCTTTCATTGCAAAAAAAAAAATGCTTCTAGAGGCAAAGGTGCTGATTACCCAGGGACGTGAGTCTGCAAGGTAAATTTAGATGCATCCATTTCTTTCCATTTAATTCTCAGCTTCTGCATCATTTGCATTATTTCTGAAATAACATTTGGAGTCTATGTAAAGCTTTGGGTTAGAAATAATAAACCCATGAGTGAATTTCTTTTGAGTCCTCTAAAGCTCTATCCTCGACAAGTGATTTTATCTACAGGTACTTAGTAACATTTATATTTTTGTTGTCCCTTTAATAGATTGGTATCATCTTCTCAGGAAACATAGCACTTTTTGAATCCTCTCTGGTTCTTTTCATTTCCAATGCCTTGGATCAAACATTAGGTCTTGAACACACTAAGTAAATTCTTACTACTAAAAAGCACCACCTGTCCCCCGTTCACTATTTATTTCCAGATACCTACGTTACTCATTCCTTCAACTTGTGACTATCGATCAAATATCATCTGGACACTGAGGAAATTTAATCTCACTGCACTTCATCCATTCCAAGTGTCCCTCTATCCTGCCATATTTTCAACATCCATTTGGTTGCTATAATCATCTGGAACATTGCATTCCCTTCTATTTTATGGCTTGTTCCTAGCCCAACTACAGCTGTATCAATGACAACAGATACTTATATTTCACTGTTATTAGACTACCTTCTAAGATACTATATGAAAACAAATACAATTTTAAAATAGAAATGTATTGAAGAAAAAACAATGAAATGTCATTGAGTCTACAACAGGAAACGAAACTGCCACAAACCCAAATGTAGTAACTCCCGTGTCCACAGGTTACAATCTGCAGATTTCAGGATTTGGCATTTTTATGTGCAATGAAATCCAAGTAGAAATAAGAAAATATGGTCTACAGAACTGTTTTCACCTGGATGAGAAGTAGTAGAAGAAAAAAATTTCATGAACCAAAATTTTCTTTTAAGTTTATAAAGTAATGAAGAACAATTTGTACATACGGTAGAAGGATGTATAAGCTGATAGGCAGATATGCCTGTCAGTTAAGGAATAGAGTTTAGAAACCCATGGTCTTTGTGGATTTCTTCGATTTTCTCTACTACTTCATAATATCTCTTGCCTATCAATATTTCTAGTTCTCAAACGGAGATAAAGAAAGTGGCCACCTCATTATCCTTCAGAAATGATAACAACAAAATGATCATGTGTGGGTTTGGCACATTGCTAAAGCATGAGGGAGCTATTGTTTGCTGTTTTCCTTACCAACTAGGTATCACTTACTAGTAAAAGAGATTTGAATAAAACAAAAAGAAAAAGGGTTAATGAAACTACTAATATAATAAAAAAAATTAAGAGTACTGAAATACATGGTGAGGTGACATCTCAGCTGTTGACACTCTGAGCAGTTTTCCCTTGTCCCTTGTTCACATGACTGAGACTTGACATGGAAATATGACCAGTGAATGAGATCATTGTCCACGGCCTCTGGTAATTTAGGAGAAATGACTATCAAATTAGTTAACAGACAACAGAACAGACACAGAATTTTCCAGATGAAATTTTTAGGAAAGCATATTCATGAAATGGGCACTTTCTAAATCTCCATGCAATTTTTCTCTCTTTCATGTCATCTGTGTTATTTCTGGAATATTTACAGACTAAGTATGGTGAGTGTAAGGAAAACCTCCAGCGTGGAAGTTTGGATGGAGAATGCCAGAGGGCAATGATAGGAGGTGACCAGGTTAACAATAGGCCAGTTTCAACCAGTACTTCCTCAGTCTTCTTCAGGAGGATTTTGCCCATTTTCTGTTTATGTTCTCAAATTTCTGTTGTTCTAGTTCATGAATATATAAATATTAATTGAAAAATATACAAAAATCTATAGGGCTTGCATATCATCAAACTATGAACTTCCCTTATATAGGTAAATGAATATCCATATCAAATTCATAGATCTTTGATCATCTTTGTGGGTGGGTTTATATTTAAACACATATAAATATCATATATCAAAACAGTAATAATCAAAAAATAGAGACTGAATTTGGAAAGGGCTAAAGGTGAGGCATGAATGGGAAAGAAGGGAGGGGACATGGGATTGGTTGGAGTAAGAAAAAGAAGGAGATAATGATGTAGTTATTTTTTATTTAAAGTTGTTAAATGGATAAAGAGAATAAAAAATGTTTGTATGATTCTTTCATTCTTCCAAAGTTAACCTCTCAGTCCAGTTACACATTAAAGCTAATTATCAACAAATTTGAAAATAATGTTGTGAGATGCCTGCAGTATATGGAACATGTTGAACAATAAAAAGCAACTCTCAAGCATGCTACAACAACTATGGCTATAAAAATCTAAGTGCTTGATCAGGAAGAGAGCCACATGTGCGCACCCTGAGGTTGTTTCTAGAAATACGTAGAGACACTTTCTAACCAGCAGCTTTGCATACTATAATAAACACTAAACTAGAAGTCATGGAGATCAGTGTCCTAAAGTGAACAGAAATGATTTTGGCTTAGAAAATGCTAAGAATGGGTTCTGCCACTGCTTATCTTAACACCTCCCCACACTGAAAAGATACAACTTTATTGGCTATTTATACCAACTTAATAATCTGTTATTGTAACCTCAGAGTAAGTAGTATTGAAGAATTAGTGACACACTATGGAATGTTAAAATAAGAGACAGTAGAATGTCAACTGGGAATTCAAATGATAGTTGGTTAGTTAAGAAAGGGAGATTGTTGCAAGGGAAATGAGTCCTTTATTAAATATGGAAAGCAAGGGAATTCAGAATAGAAAGGCTAACAGAGACAGGGCAGCCTTAATTTACATGTCAGCTATAATATCTACTTTATGAAACTATTTACTTGTTGACTCAATGGCATGCCTTAAACTAGTTACTGCAGCAACTGTCACATGACATGTGACATATCTCTGAGATACAGACGCTCTTTCTGCAGAAAACCAAAGCCCTGGATGAAATTTCTATAATGGTGATCAAGATAATCATCAATGTGACTAGAAATTTCATCCAATGGATGGAGATAGAGACAGAGACCCACATTCACATCAGATCAATGGATTGAGCCCCCAAGGTGCAGTTGAAGAGCAGAAGGTGGGAGAAGATGAGTAAGGAAGTTAGGACCGTGAGGGGCTGTCCCACCTACTGAGACAGTGTGCCTGAACTGATGGGAGCGCACCAATCCAGCTGGACTGGGACTGAATGAGCATATGATCAAACCAGACTCTCTGAATGTGGCGGTGAAAGGGGGCAGACGGAGAAGCCATCAACAATGACACCAGGACCTATCTCTTCTGCATGTATTATCTTTTTGGGAACCGAGTCTTTTTGGATGCACTCCTTCCTAGGCCGGGAGGGAAGGGGGTTGGGCCTTGGACTTCCCACAGGCCAGGGCACCATGCCCTCTTTCAAGGAAGAAGGGGGAGGGAGGAGGGGTTGGGGGTTAGCGGGAGGGGACCGGGAGAAGGGGAAGAAATGTAAAAATTTTATTTCTTTAATTATGTTTATGAATGGAAAAAATAAAACAAAACAATGTAAAAAATAAAAAAGTAAAAAAAAAAGAAACTGCACTAAAACAACAACAACAACAACAAAGCCCCATCAGTGTCTCAGAGAGCTAGTGCCGTTTTGTATAATGTTGGTGGTGTAAAGGAGAGGAGTTCTCCCTAACTCACGTTCATTTTCCTCTTAATACTCACATTCCTGTAAGAGCGTGCACAGTCTTTTCAGCATTTTTATTCCTATTTATCACTTCACTATCTTTTTAAATCTTAATTACTCAAATATTAGCTTTCAATTAAAGCTGCATGAAATCTCCTACAAATAAAATGTGACTTTTAAAATTAATAACTCTTGAAGATCTTTAGCCCCTAGTTTAGTGTTCACTAAAGGATACATCCTGGTGTATCCTGGTGCATTAGTACCCTTCTTTGAAGATTTGTTTACAATGCCAGTTTCTCAGTCCCAAAGTACATCAACTGAGTTAGTATATTTGGAATAAGACATGGATGTTTAATCCATCCTTATCAGTTTTCTTTCGTTCTTTCATTCTTTCTTTCTTTTCTTTTTTCCTTTTCTCTTTTTTTGTTTTTTTTTTCAAGACAGGGTTTTACTGGAGCTTTGGAGTCTGTCCTGGAACTAGCTCTTATAGACCAAGTTGGCCTTGAGCTCACAGAGATCTGCCTGCCTCTGCCTTCTGAGTGCTGGGATTAAAGGTATGCACCACCACTACCCAGCTCAGATATTTACTTTTTTAAACCTGGTTTTAAGTTGATGAATTTTGTCACTTTAACTATCTTTTCTGAACACTCAACACAGAAAAAAATCCCTAACTCCTAAAATCATAGAGCAAATATTACTCTTTCTCAAAAATAAACACATAGTTTCTTACCTACAAAAAAATATCTCACCAGTTTTTTACTACTTTCAGTTCTGACCCTAAGTTCATTTTTTTTTTATTTTGAAACTATATTTTATTTTATTTTTTGGCCTGGAAATCAAACAGATACTTGAAATTTTTAATTTGACATTTTTAATTTGGGTTCAGTTATTTTTTGATTTAGTGTCTACAATTAAGAGCATCATAGAATAGGGAAATCAGCTCTTCAGCCTAAGACTGTAACTGTTTCTCAGCCCCACAGCAGCTCTTCCTTGGTGCTTTTGTTCCCCCCATTTTGCAACAAACTTGCTATTCGCCTTTGTTTTCCAGTCTGGTCTTGAACTTGCAATTTTTCTACTTTTAAAAATGTGTATCAACCAATATATTTGCTGTATTTAAAACTGTTTACCTTACAAACTAAACTTACACTCTCTGGTGTTCTTCATTCTCTGACTGTATCGTGGTGGAAAAAATAAATAAATAAATAAATAAACAAACAAACAAATAAATAAATAAATAAAAGAGAAAAAAAGAAAAAAAAAGAAGCTGGAGAATGCCCATCTTCTTTCAAAATCTTTTGGCTTTTAAAGAGCTGAGCACAGCAAAAAGCTTTGCCAGCAGTCAGCTCCTTCATGCAAATGAGCTAATCCATACCTAAGTTCATTTTAAACAACATATTAAACAATTGTGCATGTGCCTGGGGTCTCTTTCTAATCCATCCTGCTGATGAAATTAGTGCAGCTCTTGACCACAATTCAACTATTGTGCAGTCATATTGGGAGTATGGTATCTATTTTCTTTGTTAGTTTCCTTTAAGAGTTGAAACAGTTAATTGTGTCTATATCCATGGACCCAAAGTGTAAAAGTGACTACACTGTTTTTCATGTGATTTATCAGTATTTAATAATGATTTAATTACTCATAAAAGTACTGAATATTATTGATCATTGGAGTATTATATTTTCATAAGTTCTATGGATGTAAAAGATCCCATTAATAAGTGCATTTTGCAGAGGAAGGCTCTTGACTTGGAATAGGATGACTCCCCAGACATATACCTTAGCTATAGACAAGGGTGTAGATGAGCACTCAAAGACTGAGTGAGCAGCAGCGGGAGCCTAAGCACGAGCTGCTTCAAAGAGTGACCCATTTGCTGTAGCGACAATAAATCAGGCTACTGAAGTTATGTCCCTTCTATAAGAGGCAAATTATACACACAAACACCTCTATGAAATCTTCATAAAGCTTCAGCATGAATAGATATAATTCACACTCAGAACTTTGCTCTTTCTCTGTACCTCATTATAATCAGCAGATAAGACATCCAATGTAGTGAAACAAAGCAGAGAGAAAGAAAGAGGGGGGCATTTGGCAGGGATAGGGATAGATATGTAGTATTGTTGACATCAAATGTTATAATATTTTCACTCTGTTGAGGCAGAAGTATCATTTGAGGACATGTATTTGAGGAAAAACCTGGGAAATATAACAATATAACAAGATGATTTACGGAAAAAACAACTAATAAAATACAGCAAAACCAAACAAAATCATAGAATTCAACTGTACAACCTTAAACAAATTCTTCTTTTTTTCTCCACATTTTTTACCAATGAAGTGGCTTTCTTAGTTACATGACTTTATGTTTGGCTTCCTGACACTACTGCACCTCATCCCAGTGTTCTCTGTCTTTTTATTTTTTTATCCAAATGCATTTTTTATTTATAAACAATCTTGCTTGGATCCATATTGTCTTTTAGAAATGTCTTTTTTTCTCCACATTTAATTTTTTATTATTGCATTATAAATAGTACCATTCAAAATTTCCACCTCCTCCGCTCCTCCCAATTCCCTCCCGCTTCCCCACTCCCCCTCCCCTTTTCCCCTCCAGTCTTAAGAGAGGGCAGGTTACCCTGCCCTGTGGGAAGCCCAAGGCCCTCTCGCCTCCATCCAGGCCTAGGAAGGTGTGAATCCAAACTGACTAGGATCCCAAAAAGCCAGTACATGCAGTGTAACGGGAACACTCATCCATTGCTGGTGGGAATGCAAACTTGTGCAACCACTTTGGAAATCAGTGTGGCGTTTTCTCAGGAAATTGGGAATCAACCTACCTCAGGATCCAGCAATACCACTCTTGGAAATATACCCAAGAGATGCCCAATCATACTACAAAAGCATTTGTGCAACTTTGTTCATAGCAGCATTATTTGTAATAGCTAGAACCTGGAAACAACCAAGATGCCCCTCAATGGAAGAATGGATCAAGAAAGTGTTGATTATATACTCATTAGAGTACTACACAGCAGCAAAAAACAATGACATCTTGAATTTTGCATGCAAATGGATGGAAATAGAAAACGCTATCCTGAGTGAGGTAACCCAAACCCAAAAAAGACGATTATGGTATGTTCTCTGTCTTTAAGATTAAGAAAGTTGTGTAGTTGTCACCTAGTGCATAACCAGAACGCTGCAAATGATTTCTTTAGTGTGCTCAGAACTATTATCAAAATAATATTAGTAAGCAATGGGAATAACTTTCCTTTCTCACCATCTTAATTTATTTATAGACACTTTTCATTGCTTTCAACCCAGGGTGATTGCTTCCCCTGCCGTTCTACTCTTATTCTACCTGGAATCTGTCACTGTGCCCAGCTAGACACAAGATGATTTAACCTGAAATGAACACTCAGACAACCCTTTACTGAGGCCTGCTTTGGGTGCATCTTATTTGAAATATCGCATACACATAACTTGTTGGTCATTATATTGAACATTATCTATTATTTTTACATATAAGTGTTTATAACATTTTAATGTATGTGTTATATTCAGCATATTACTTTATAGATTTCTCTCCTTCTACCAGCATGCAAGTACCATGGGTAGAAATTAATTCTAGGGTTATTTTGCAAAATTGGGTGTTACTCCAAGGCCTTAGAACTACAACTTTAACATAATAACCTTTTTATAATAGTTGGTTGGATAGATGAAACATAATAAATCTGTTACTTTTTTCTTCCTTTCATCAAAAAAATTCCACTTATTTGTAAGGGCCAGGTAGAATTTCTGTGTTTTAGGTTATCTTAATAATTTCTAAAACCACAGAACCTTGCAGAATTCTTCCTTTTCTGGTGAATTATGTTCATGCCATTATGAAAAATGAGTAGTCTTTTAAGTTAATGAAGGGCAGGTTCTTTTTAAAACAAAAATCAAATGTCAAAGATTAGAGAAAGCACATTTACTCCTTCTTCAAAGGGTACCCTTGAAATCTATCTCACACTGGCACAAACAAAAAGGAAAAAACTGGAAAACTTTAACTTTCTGTATATCATGAGATTTGCCCGCTATTAGATTAAATTATCCTGGGTTGCCTGAAGGATGTCTGAGGAAAATGCACCCATCCCCAAGCATCACTGCATCTAATTCTCAGTGCCATGCTTTGGGATAAAATATAAAGAAGTCAGAGAAATGCAGAGAGCTTCTATCATAGTGATTAAATGCAGAAGCAGTCCAGACTGTGAGAGAGATGAATTGAGTTAGAAACAAACAGCCTGAAAAGACATATTACTGGGAGGCAGCTTCTTTTTGAAAATTAGAAAAAACAAAACAAAAGAGGCTATTATATTAATTGCACAATGTAATATTATTTTAAAAAGCAATCTGGCTTTATACATGAGAATATGTATTTGAGGAAAAAAAATCAACTATTTCTTCCTTTTAAAGAAAACAACATTGGAAACCAGCAAAAGCTTTCCTCAATCACTGTTTTGCTTAAGTGGATTCCTAATTGAGTCTAGTACGTCATGAAAGACCTACATGGGAATAATATTCTCTCTTGAGCTATCAGGACATATAACATTTTACTTTCATCTGAGAAAACAAAGTATTACAGATGGTTGTGATGAAATTGTTGTAGGTGAACATGTTTATGGAACTGGGAGTGGGAACACAGGAACTGTACAAAACCTCAATACACAAAAGCAAAACATTTGAGTTTTATCTATTTTAATGGAAACACAAACGCTTAGGCAGGTATATCCTGAGTTCTAGCATATATGTTCCATTAAGATAGACAAAGAAGCTTAAAGGAGCTATGCAATCACTGTGCAGAGTGAATGAGGAAGAGAAAATTAAAGCTGAGTATTTCTGGATAGCACAGAGAAATTTTGCTGAAATACCTCCTCTGTCATAGCAATGGGGAGATGGATAGTAATAGGGATGATCAATGGTTAGACTTTACAGGTAAGCTTTGAAACAATTGTCAAGAGAAGCCCAGTAGGTTCAATCACATCATCATCACCTTCTACATATCCATTTCTATTTAGTCTATGGAGATGAGTCTCCTTATAGATTGAAATGGCTTCTTTAGCTGTTACAGTCAGTCCCCCATAGAGTGGATATCTCATCTGTGATAGAAAGGGTTCCCAAAATTCCCACATTATCTCTTTTTCCCCACCTTTGTTCTGGCAATAAACAAATTGATGTTTAAATGTGCCTCATCATTTTATTTGAATACATTCCCAGCAAATGGTATTCTCCTAAACATAATAAGTTTTCCTTATGGAATCACTCTAAGATGTTATGGAATATTAGTTGAAGATGTATTACATTCGTTTATACTGTGGAACATTTGTTTAATTATGCAAACACATATTACATTCTTTTATGTTATATTTGTTTAACCCTGTGAAGCTATGTTTGTTTGTCTACCTAAAACACCTGATTGCTGTAATAAACAGCAGAATGGCCAATATCTGGGCAGGAGAGAGAAATAAGCAGGGCTGACAGGCAAACAGAATAAATAAGAGAAGACAAGAGAGAGGAAAGAGTGAGAAAAAGAAAGGAGAGGAAGACACCAGAGACCAGCCACCAGCCACACAGACAGTCATGGAATAAGAAGGATAGAGGTATATATAGAAGAGAGAAAGGTAAAAAGCACAAAATGGCAAAACACATAAGAAGAGAAATAGGATAATTTAAGTTAGAAAAGTTGGCTAGAAACAAGTCAAGTTAAGGCCAAGCATTCTTAAAAAATAAGTTTCCTTGTGTCCTTGTGTTTGTTTTAGAGTTTGGTGGTGTGCCCCCAAAGAGAAAAAAAGAAGACAAAAAAAACCCCAACAACACTAAGAAGTCACTTTGATTAGGTATAGTATTTCTACATTTTATTTCAAATGGTTCCACTCAAGATTTTTGGCACTTTTAGGCTGCTCTAGAGCGAGAGTGGAAATGAGGATCCTATTTTGTTTTTCCAGCTTTGATTTTCCCCCTTAGTCATACCTAAAACCAAGCCTATAGTTCTCATATCTTTACCAGTCTCATTCTTGGCATGTACTTTGTTTTTTCCTTTGGAATTTCCCTGAGATAATATTTCTTCTTTAGTCCTAGTTACACATCAGGTCATTTGAGCTACATTTTCACAAAAGCTGGAGGACTATGAGGGCTCGATAACACTGAGAAAATGCAGAAACATCTGCATGTCTAAGGAGTTTGTGTGTGTATGTGTCCGTGTGTGTATGTGTGTGTGTGTGTATGTGTGAGCAGAAGCGTGTGTGTGTCATGGTGTACTTGTGAAGATTCAATAAGGAGAAAGGGAATTCTTGAATTTAAGTCCCCACCTTCCACCTGTTTAAGACAGTCTCTTGATCAGCACTGAATCAGGCTAGATGGCCTATTGGCATCCAATAATAATTTTTCTGATTCCTCTTCCCATATTCCCCTAGGAACACTGAGATTACAAATATGAGAAATCACACCCAGGTTCATATGGGTTCTAAAGTTTTAAAGTCAAGTCTACTTACTTGCCAGGCAAACATTTTACCAATGATCCATCTCTCTAGCCCTGCCACTTATATTTTATGAACTCAAATAGTGCTGGCACTTGCTGATCAAGTATATCCTAAGAACAAAATGATAATGAAAACTGCCAGTTGGCAACCATATCGAAAACAACTCAACTATTAATGCTGTCAGTCTTTCTGTGTATCTATATTTTTATAGCTTCATCTCTGACTCAAAAATTCCCAAAGGGGGTTATGTTTCACCATTGGTGCATTTTACAGACCAAGGATCATATGTGCTTCTACCAGATCATTTGCTCATACTCAATACTAGAACACAGTATACTTGTTATATTATCTGGCACTCATTTCATTTTAATAACTATTCTCATTTATTAAATACTATTTCTTGTTATATGTGCAATTAATAGCAATGTTTGATTTTTTTCTCCTTAGTAATACAGAGGTTTTTCAATAACTCGGCCAGAGAATGGAACAAAATTGATCTGCCCATGTGCTCAGTAAATAAAAAAACATGTTTTATTAAAAACTCTGACCCTCTGATAGCTTCCATGATAGGCAGACACCCACAAAACCATTCTCACTAAAATTAGGCAATAAAAGCAACTATTTATGACTATTTAGACATTGTCCTCTTCATAACTATTTGCATAACCATTATAGTATTTAAACCAAAAGAAAAAATAAACTCTAGAATAGACACAGGGTTTGTTAAAGAGTTCGACTTTCAAGCTGAAGTTATGCCATGGATGCAGCTGGTACACGGATGCAGTTGGTACTCCTTCCTCAGTAATAAGAAGCTCAAACTGTAGCTTAGTATTTTACTGATAGAAAAATTGATGTTATCCTGATCTGTACAGCTATGTGTGGCCATATGACTGAGTGCCTGATATGGTTGCCTCCCATCAAATTGCTTCAATGAAATGAAGACTGCTTTTCTTTAACACTGTTTTCCACTCTGTTGCCTAGAAGGTGGATATTATGGCTGAAGTTCTAGCAACCGTCTTGAGTTACAAAGATTAGAAACACAGACTAGAGATGATTAACTAATTTGGTAGAAGATGTCATGGTTTTTAAAACCTTCCTAACCAAGTTTAACATCAACTAGTTTACCTACTTTGTTTATATGAGAAGGGATCTTTCTATGTAGCCCAAGCAAGGCATGAACTTTTAAGATGCATCTGTCTTAGACTTCCAAGTGCTAACTGATGTAACTGCAGACCTTGTCTTCTAATTGAGTCTGGATAGCTGCATGGTCACTGCTCAACTGTTAACTTTGGTTCAATACATGTTCAATGCACCAGTGTTGCAGCAATATTGTGAAGGAGGCTTCAATGATTCTGTTTAAGGGAATAAAAAATCCCAATGGCCTCAGTGAGCAGAGATGAGCCTTAGCTTCAGAATCACTGCCAGAGTAAACAATGACTCCTATCAATACATCCATTTACCAAGCAAAAACAGTACAATTGAATTAGATACACTCTACTGTAGTCAGGTCTTTAGAAGAGAATAGATAACACTAGTCCCATAGGCAATAGGCAATGCTTGGGATCTCAGGATCCCATGCTCTCATGTTAATAGCAAAATAACTCTCTATTATGATGGAAGGAAGGTAAGAAGAGAGTAAGGTTGGGAGGAAGAGGGGAAATAAGTAAAGAAGGAGAACAAAGGAGGGAGAAGGAAACAAATTTGGAAAATATACCTTTAAAGTGTCAAACAGATGATATCCTTAACTGCCTGGAAATTTGTAAATGTGAATGTAAGCATAGTCAAAAAAGGATGGCACTCTTCATGTCAAAAGTAGCAAAGTGGAGTTCCATTTTGTTCTTTGTAGGAAAGTCGCTTTTTAAAAGTTTTTCAAGTGACAGCCATTTCAGATAAAGTCAGAGAAAGTGAAGAGAGTAGATTTGAGGCAGCTCTAGGGTTGACATGGCCACTGATGCTGAAATAAGAGTGAAGGTTTCCAATACAGTTACAGAGCTAAAGGCCAGAGACAAGGAATGAAGACAGCAATTTTAGCAAGGGCCAGACAGTTCCTGAGAAGAGTCCACATGATTTGATCATAAGCACTTCTTCCCACCTGGACTTGGCATTTTAGCTTCAAATCTTAGGAAATTGTCTCATTGCTTTTCATTTTTTCTTTCTAGATAATAAAAATTCTATTTATCACTGTATTGCCTGGCCAACTTCTGACTGAAGATACAAGGACATAGACTTCACCCTAGAAAAGAGGATGGGTATATACGCAAATCCATGGTAGACCCAGAAATTTAATGACACAAATATTGAGTTCTCAAGCTTTCTCTCCATCATAGAGATATTTTGCAGTTTTCAACTCACAGAGTTAGGCCAGAATATATACATACATCATCTCAGTTACTTCCTAGGAGGAACTCAATGGAACTTTAATTAGAAGAATGTACTCCTGAGTCCTATTACCTGGCGTCAAGAATAATCTATGCTCCTTACTCATACAGAGACCCTGGGTAGGTTATTTATCATATTTATCTATCAAGTGTTTCTTGAGGGACAGTGGTGGTACACGCCTTTAATCCCAGCATGCAGGAGGTAGAGGTAGGTGGATCTCTGTGAGTTCAAGACTAGCATGGTCTACAGAATGAGTTCCAGGACAACCAGAGCTGTTAAACAGAGAACTCCTGTTTTGAAATACCAAAAAAGTTTTCCTTAACCTATAAAGTGCAACTAAAATTAATATCTACTTCTATTGTTAGAGCATTTTAAATGGTACTGACTCCAGTCTCTATACATTTACTCCTTTTTATGATCTTTTCCCCCTTGAATCCACTTTATTGATTCAAAGACAAAACTCAGAGAATATTCTCAACTAAGCAATGAAATAACTAGGACAGGGTAAGTATCCGTTATCTGTTGAGTCCTAAAGTGTTTTGAAGTTGGAGTCTTTAGAAGTTTGTAATAATTGTCTATGCTTTATGAGGTAAGCACCCATGATTAACTATTCTAAAGCCAATTCTCCAAAATCTTTCAGATTTTTGAAAAATTTGGGAAGTTAGCTTAAAGGCATAAGACCTTTATTGAGCTGTAACGTGGCTACCTCTAATTATATCATTGTCTTCAGCATCTTTTCATGTCTCACTCCAGTGGTGGTATTGGCCATCAGAAGTTTTTGCCAACATGCTCTCAGGAAAATATCACATACATGAAAATCACACTCAATAATTTGAGTATCCTCCCATCATTCAAAGCAAAAGAATGCTACTTCTCCTAGCCTTATCATTGTAGAGTTCAATACAAATGAAGTGCAGTACACAATTAGCTTCTAGAATGATTGCATTAATAGAGAGCATTTGGTATGGTGAGAAGCTATTATTAGAGGCATCATATCCATTAAAATATGAAACAATCAATTTCTCATCGCTGCAATGTGAATCTCATTGAAAAGAGTGGAGATTCTTCCTCTACTTTATATTCAATATCCTTCACCTTTTAAAATTCCTTCCTAAGCTGATAGCAAACTTTCCATCCATTTCCAAATGGGGTTTTCAGTGCACCAGAAAAATGTTTACAAAACTAATTTGAGGTGAATTTTAATAAACTTCTTTTCTGTATTCTTGCTTTTCAGAATGTTCTTAAGAACAAATACAAATTCCAGTGTTCTCTCTAGCTAAAGTCCGATAAAGAGACATTAAAATTCCAATAAGCAATAATGTCTTTTTACTGCATTTTAGTGCTAAAAAAAAAGTGGTTCTAAGACTGCTGTGGCTGTTAGTACTTAAATGGCCAAATTATCTTAATTGTCTCAGAAGTGGTACTAAAATTTGAAAAAGCAAGAGTGCATGTGTGAGAAGAAGGGAATATGCCATAATTATGTTCAATTTTTGGAAGAGAACATTTGTTTGCGTTGCAGCCAATAGCCATCCACTTTCTAGTAAATCAAAACTCAAAGAGATGCGGGTGGTGAAGTTATATAGCATGTGCTATCCATGGCTGAGTTGTAGTAAATCCAACTGTGCTGTGCAGATAGTGGCTGTACAGAATTATGAGCCCATCTGATTCCAATTTAGTCAATTTGAAGCACCAAGCTGGCCTATTTGCAGGTGTAGGGATGTCACAATAAGTATATGAGACATATTTTTCCTGTTGGCAGAAGGTTCAGTGGACTCTTGATGCTCAACTCAATGTCAAAAGATGCTTGAAATGCATGATGTAAGAAGATAAGATACATTCAAGCTGGGTGAATCATACTTAGAAAAATCTCAAACATAAGAAAAAGAGAAAGAGAGCCTAGAACTGAAAGCATACAAGTATTTTCTAAAGGGTTCTTTTTCCATTGTTATCATGTAGTTGATTTTCATAATCCCCTGTAGGCTCTCTTGCCTCACTCCCTCACTAATGCCTATGGCATTTTATGGTTCTCCTTACTAAAACTTTCTGAACAGAACAGTTTATCTGAGCATTTGACAGATTTTCGAATCTATTCTCCTGGACCCAGGCTGGAAAGGATTTTCCTCAATGAGTTGACTAAACACTTTTAAAAAATCATCCCTTGTCTCTATTTTAAAATGCCTATTAGTTACTTCCAAGTAGTTGGTTTTTCATTAAGTCTAGATGGAATTAGTTCACTCCGCCAAGGGCTGTGTATTTTAGTTGGCATTAAGGATTCTGTCTAACAATGCTTATTCTTCTACAAGCACTGTCCCTTCCTCTGTAGCAATCTTTGTTGCTGGACGTATCCCATTGCCCACAGCTGTATTTAGCTGAGCATCTCAACATTTATCTACATATTTCTTCTCTTTTCTTTGTCTGTCTCTTTATTTGCTTCCATTTGGCTGTACAGTTTCAATTTCCACTCGTTTGTTTGTAAATAAATTTTTTACCACAGACCTGCTTTCTCCCCTGAACTATAATGTATTCAATATCAACAGTTAGAAGTCTAATAATAATCTTAAAATTGCAATTTTTCCAAAGGCACATTTAATATCAACTCTTCCAATGCAAAATACACTCTTCTCTGTCTCAATAATTGCTAATTCCATCCTAACAGACAAACCCTTGTTTTAACCTCCTCAGTCCTTTCCATATTGTCTGTCCAATCCACAAACAAATGCTATTAAATTTACTTTGAAAATATGTTTGGATTCTATTCATGGCTCACTATTACCACTTCTAACTTCCTGGTTCTAAATGTTTTCTCTTCCTACCTAGAATCCTGTAAGAGATTTCTGATCATTGTCTTATTTTTCTTCTTGGATTATGTGATCTAAAGATGTCTGAATAAAACTTCAACAATTTGAGTCAGATCAACTAGTTCCTGTATTAAAAAGCAATCTAACTTTCCTAATATATCTAGAGTGAAATATCAATACTTTATCATGAATTATAACATTCAATTACATCTTTCCTGGGCTTTGCTTTTAGAAGTTTCCCAGATTACTCAGTAGGTCCACATTGATATTAAATGTGCCTTTGGAAAAATTGCAATTTTAAGATTATTATTAGACTTCTAACTGTTGTCCTTAAAAAACTGGTATATGCTCTTACCTCTAGACATGTACATTTACTATTCCAGTTTCACGAACTGTTCAGTTTTTAGGTCACCCTATCTGCTTCCATTAGGTTTCTCTTTAAATATTTTTATGAGGGAAGGTTGTCAATCATCCACACAAAATACTACCCAACCCCATCAGAATTAGTCATATTATCCTACTTTATTTCCTTCATGATACATTAATATCAATTTACATATTTCCACTTACTTAGTACTAGCTATTTTCTATAACTACATATGAAGATAATGAGGAAATTATTTGGATAACCGGTATTGTGAGTTGAAAGAATTATGTCTAGCACCGAATATATATTTATAACTTCCAGAGTTTCCTAGGTTCTTACTCTAAACAATATTGAAGTTAGGTAAACAGCATTGTCTCATACCTGATTTAAGAATGATTAAGAAAGCATTAAGAACAGTAAAATTTGGCAGCCTATTGACCTATAAACTATGTAAAATCTGCAAGGCAATCTCATAAGCAAGAATGAGATCTCAGCAATCTAAGACCAAAAGTAACCTTTTGACACTACCTTGTGTCACTTTGTAAAGGTCATGTATATATGAAATTAAATTTTCTTTGATATAATGAAAGCGAGTCCTGCTAAAATCATTAGGAAATATTGATTTAGACAAATTTGATAGTCCAGGATTTCTGATGAATATGGGTAGGCAGACAAGAGCAACTCACTGGCTTGTGATGAGTTAGCAGGTTTTGTTTGTGTTTACTTTTTTATCAAATAAATTCCATAGTGTTTGAACAGATTGGACATGTCTTGGTAAGTGTTCTGATCTCAACGGTGTTACTCTATAATATTTAGCATGCATCCTTCAAATTAATATCTCTACTAAATTAAACCTGACATGATTCAAAACTCAGGTAATATGCTTTCTTTTCATCACTCACATGCTACTCATTATTCTTGGGACAGAAGATGTTTAAATGCATTAACTTTCTTAAACAAAATCTGATTTTTGAGCCAAGTGTCTGTCTTTATAACAGAAAATTCTTTCAAATATGTTGTATTATTTCATATATTATCAACAAAAAACATTTATAAAGGTTTATTTGGTTGTATTTTTATAGAACATCATTAAAATTCTTCTAATTATTCATCTTTTACATATCAATCCACTGTTATTTTTTCTTAGTCAGCCAGAATAAAACCACAGCCACAGAAACAAAACTGTATAAAGCCCTCAAAACTATTTAGTATTTCACAAGATCATGCTATTACCTTTGCATAGAGACTTGGCATGTTACATATCGGCACTGAAAAGGACACAGGGAAGGCATTCAGTTTTACTGAGGAGGAGGTTTCATTTCATGAAGGGAAACAAGTAAGAACAAAAGCAAAAATATGTCACTCCACAAAATCTCTTCTATGTTTCACTGCCAATGACAAACTCCCTTTTGGACCCCACACTGTCTGTGTCTATGACCTGTGAGACCTTATATTGTGCAGTTTTTCTTCCACAAGTCAACATGATATGTCTTCGTATGTATATTGCAATAATATATCTTTGTACAAAGTCTGCCCACTATTGTTGAAATGTGTGTTCTGTTTCCCCTCAGTTATCGCTTATTTCTCCTTTTGTATTATTCCAAGCCATTTAGCACTCACAGAGTAATAAAAGTATTTTTGGGAACAATATCTCCAATAATATATGGCACGATCACATTTTGTAGAGACAATTAAGGATTGTGAAACAGCCTGAATTAATTTGGAGTCAACCTACCAAAATTGACTGACAAAAATGAGTATTAATTACCATGCCCTGCCTCCTTACTACAGCTGAGTTTAATTTTCATGGTCTTAATATTACCAAAATAACACAAAAATGAATACACTCTTGAGGCTTTTCCATATGATGAGAGAGGCAAGGCCTTGAACATTGTAATTGCGTGTTATGCTGCTTAAGTAATAGTTGAACATTGTAATTGCGTGTTATGTTGCTTAAGTAATAGTTGTCTCCAGAAATGTAAAAGATACAGCAAGCATTTCACTTATAGAGATATCCTGTGGCAATTGAGATCATTATCTTAGCAATTAAAAAATGCTTAGGAAAAAAAGAATGCCATATCTATACACATACACACACATACACACAAGTGCGTGTGCATGTATTTGTATGGGAACGTATTGAAAAGAAATCTATGAACTTAACAATGTTATCTTTCTTTTAGTGGTTTGTAAGGATCTTGAAGAAAACTTACATCAGCTAGGATAAAATAGGAGTTGGAGATATTCTTCAAAACCTGATTCTAATGAATGAATTTTAAGATGCAATGAGGATCTAGATTCAAATCTATTAAAATATGGAACATGACATGGCATTTGAGTATGTTAATGACAGTGTTCTAGAGGATGTTATGGGAGACAGGAACAGTGAGCACCTGATAGTCGGTTACTAACATGTGTTGTCAATGAATACAAACTTCGGGTGGAAAGAGTACTGTCTTGCTGATGATTACATTTTAAAGAAATAGTTCTAATTTTTGGATTAGAAAACTATCAAGATTTTGAAATAATATATACAACATCAAGGGCAAAAAATAAGAGAATTCATTTTCATGTTTTTCAAAGTAAATGCTGTAGAAAAGGGAAGCAAGATCATGATCTTTTTTAATTTTTATTTTTTATTGTTTTTATTGATTTTTATTGAGCTCTACAGTTTTCTTTGCTCCCCTCTCTGCCTCTCCCCTCCTCCCTTCAACCCTTCCTCAAGGTCACCATGCTCCCAATTTACTCAGGAGATCTTGTCTTTTTCTACTTTTCACGTAGATTAGATCTGTGTATGTCTCTCTTAGTGTCCTCATTGTTGTCTAAGTTCTCTGGGATTGTGGTTTGTAGGCTGGTTTTCTTTGCTTTCTGTTTAAAAACCACCTATGAGTGAGTACATATTTGTTTTTCTGGGTCTGGGTTACCTCACTCAAAATCATGTTGTCTAGCTCCATCCATTTGCCTGCAAAATTCAAGATGTCATTATTTTTTTCTGCTGTGTAGTACTCTATTGTGTAAATGTACCACATTTTCCTTATCCATTCTTCGGTTGAGGGGCATTTAGGTTGTTTACAGGTTCTTGCTATGAAAAACAATGCTGCTATGAACATAGTTGAGCACATGTCCTTGTGGCACGATTGAACTTCCTTTGGATATGTACACAAAAGTGGTATTACTGGATCTTGAGGAAGGTTGTTTCCTAATTTTTTGAGAAATTTCCAAACTGACATCCAAAGGTGCTGAACCAGCTTGCATTCCCACCAGCAATGCAGAAGTGTTCCCTTTTCCCCATGTCCTCTTCAGCATAAGCGGTCATCAGTGTTTTTGATCTTTGCCATTCCTACAGGTGTAAGATGGAATCTCAGAGTTGTTTTGATTTTCATTTCTCTGATGACTAAGGATGTTGAACATCTTCTTAAGTCTCTCAGCCATTTTAGATTCCTCTGTTGAGAGTTCTCTGTTTAGGTCTGTACTCCATTTTTTATTGGATTATTTGTTCTTTTGGTGACCAATTTCTTGAGTAAATGGCAATCTTACCAAAAGCAATCTCCAGATTCAGTGAAATGCCCAGCAAAATCCCAGCAAAATTCTTCACAGACCTTGAAAGAACAGTACTCAACTTCATGTGGAAAAGTAAAAAAGCCAGTAGAGCCAAAACAATCCTGTACAATAAAAGAACTTCTGGAGACATCACAATCCCTGACTACAAACTCTACTACAGAGTTACAGTAATGAAAACAGCCTGGTATTGGCATAAGAACAGACAGGAGAACCAATGGAACTGAATAGAAGACACGGAGGATATTAATCCAAACACCTTTGAACACCTGAGTTTTGACAAAGAAGCTAAAAATATCAAACGGAAAAAAGAAAGCATAATTAACAAGTGGTGCTGGCATAACTGGATATCAACATGTAGAAGAATGAAAATAGACCCATATCTATCACCATACACAAAACTCAAGTCCAAATGGATCAAAGACCTCAACATAAAGCCAGCCACACTGAACCTTATAGAAGAGAAAGTGGGAAATACACTTGAAAGCACTGGCACAGGAGACCACTTACAAATATAACCCCTGCAACATAGACACTGAGAGAAACAATGAATAAATGTACATCCTGAAACTGAAAAGCTTCTGTAAATCAAAGGACACAGTCATCAAGACAAACGACAGCCTACAGAATGGGAAAAGATCTTCACTAACCCCACATCAGACAGAGGTCTGATCTTCAAAATATACAAAGATCATGAATCTTAACAAAAACCTTTATATCCTTTCGTGAAACTAAAGTGGTCATTGAGACCTCTTTGGTACAGGATTGTGATTATATTTGGCTATAAAATTTTTAAAACAGTATAGGTTTAATTAAAATATAAATTGCAACATATAAGGCTTTATTTTACAGATTATAAGCTCAATAAAATGCTATTTGTTTAAAACAAGGTATTCACTCATAATACTACTTCTCCCTTATTTAATTTACTTTTATTTTAAAATAAGAATATAACATATGTACACATATGTCAGAGATTGCCCCAAAATGAACACAGAGAATTGTCACAAAATGAACCCATTTGTGTAACTTGACTAGTCACATCCAGAAAGAGCTTCCCACAGACCCACTTTCTAAGCACCTATTGTAGCCTTAGTCCCTCTCACTACTGCCTCTGTAACCACAACCCTTAGAGAACCTCCCCAGCAGAGCAAAAGAGCCCTGGGTCAGGTCCGCAGAACTTGGAAGTATTAGGGTACATCACAATCATATTTGTGTGTGTGTGTCACTGTACTTAACATTTTATGATTTGTGCAAAATGTTTCTTGTAGTTAAAGTTCATTGCTACTGTAAGATAATCCATATTCCATACCTTTTGCTTAATATCGAATTATTACATATTTGAACTATCATAAGTGTTTTTATTTTATGCTTTTATATCAAGAGTCAGAGTTTCAGTAATTTAACCACTATTGACACTGGGTAGTCATTATTTAACCCCAGCCATAGCATTTACTATTTGGATTCACATCTGTGGGACTGACCATCCAATGCAGTTCAGTCTTCTCAGTTCAACTTTACTGAGTAACTTCTTGCTCATTTTGTACAAGATTGTCTGTCTTTCAAATTGATTTCTAATAGTTCTTATTTATTTCTCTTATTGTATATTGAAGATATATTTACCACTTTATCGCTTGCAGGATAATCACTCCCTTTATGATTGTATTTCATTTTAATAAATTTTATCATGTGCGAAAACATGAAGATATTCTACCTTAACTTTTAGAAGCATGTATTGTTCTTTTAAAATAAGAATTTATAAGATGCTCAGACTTATTTGTAAAGATGGATTTTCATACACATATCTATCTATCTATTCATCTATCCATCCAAACTTTCACAATTAAGCCAGAAATATATACCGAAAAAAATAACAAAATTTAAAAAAATCCACCTCCATCTTGCTGTTGCATCACAATTCAAGACTTCCAATATCAGAAGAGGATTTCTTCTTTACTAATCTATCTCTTTGATCTCTAAGTCTATTCTGTGAAACTATTCTATATAGTCTAAAATAATTCATCTCTTAAGTTTAATATCAATTAGAGCATGCTTTTCTCGTTATTTTTTAAGGTTAACTGGCCTGCTCTTTGCTTTCATATTTCTGAGATAGATTTCAGATAGTGTTATCAGTTTCCAAACACATGTAAGTACAAATCTCCTGAGATAGTGAATGGGATAGCATTTAATATGTAGATTAATTTGGTAACAATAGTGTCTGTAAATAAATAAAGTTTCAACCATATGATAGGAGACCATCATTTCTATATTTAATTTCAGCAAATAAATTTCATATCTACTCCTCTAAATCTAAATTTATCATCCATGATCTTGACAGGAGTCAGAACCATTAAATGACAGAAATGACACTTTGTAATTTATGATTATAAATGCTTACTCATGGACACGATAAAACTTCCCTGTTGTTACTTGTATAAGCAACTCTCTTTATTCTAATATGATCACCTTCTGAGGAATTATAGCTGAATATCTAGTGTGAGGATGTTTGAAGCAGACTACAGGCAGCACTGAGCATTTCCACCCTCTGTGGAACAGAATTCCACACAGTTCATATCCTTGGTAAATAATTATTATTTTATCTATCTATCGATCGAACAGTTGATAGATAAATAGATAAAGATTTATGCTTATCTATCATCTATTTTACCTTTCTAGTTTTGCTCTAGGGAGCTGCTGGTGTGAGTGAGTTATCATCAACACAGATTTCCAAATGGATGACATGGCATCTCAAGCCACCTTGGATTACCAATTACCACCAAGGATTAATGCAAGGTCTCATGGCATTCAAGTCTGGGAATGTGTCAGAAAGTGAAAGCACTTGGAATAAAGCTTCTTGTGTTTAACAGGTACAGAAAATTGCTTACTTTCCTGAATTTGAAGGCCAGGAAAAATTAACCCATTTAAATCTCAATAGAAAATGTAAGTTAAAACACTTCATGATCTCCCAGCAGATCAACTGATCTTGGCACACACATCCCAGCTACCACATACACACAGTGTTTCAAAGAACAGGATATTTGGATACCTGCCAGAAGATGGAAACAACAAAATAGATGATTTTCCTTTGTTTGCTGAATTACATTGTTCTAGTGATTTGCCATTGACCTTCAGAAAGCCCTGTGCCCTTTTCAGCTAAAATGATACAAATTGTACGGTGCTGAAAAGTAATTTTAGAATACTGTCAACTCATAAAAAGGTACATAGCAGTAACATGGGACTAAAAACCTGGCTGTGGGGTGATTTTGAATAGAATCACCCCAGGGAAAATTAGCATATCTGGCCTATTTATTCTAGCCAATAAATCATGACCTAGACAAATTAAGACATATTGAAACTTAGTTGCTTAATGGATAATCTGTTGAGCTTTCAGTCCTTGTGGATCCTCTTCAATATTCACATTTATATGCCAGGCAGCATGTCACACATCAGGAAATTTTGTATTCTAGACATAAGTTGGTTAGGAAGAGAAAACAACAGGGGCATGACAGCTATTTTTCCCCCAAACTGGTATGTATTCACTCCTTCCAACATCATGGGGAAACTGAGAAGAAAGCAGAAGGGAATACTTGACTGCATATCTCCCGAAAAATTACTTCTCCTTTGCTAGTGCTCATATTAAAGCAAGGATTGCATAGCTTTGCTAAGTCCCAGTGTGCAGCCCATTAAGTGTCAGAGTCATGTGGGAATGCCTCAGTTCACAAGACTAGACTATTCCAAAAAGTCAATCTGCATTACAACGGAATTTAGGTAGCCAGTACAATTATGTTTCTCATATGAAGAAGCAAAGCTGAGTAATATTATTAAAGATATCACACTGTAGGCCTCTTGTCAGAAAAACTAAAGCATTGTTTCTTTGGATTTCTTTTCAACAGTGAGCAGAGCAGAGAAGGAGTTAATGTCTCAAGCTGAGACATGATAAAATATCTTTAAGGCAAAGAGATGCCAAGAGGCTGATTCTGAAGGTTTGTTTTCTTATTCAATATATTCTCTTCCTCAGCAATACATCATAATTACCAAAATGGCTTTGTGGTTCAGTCACCATGGTCAAGAACATAACGAAGCCTTATCTGTCATTCAATATATCCAGGAGCATTAGCAATCTCACCCAGTAAGTTCCCACCTTAGGGGAAGTAGCACAATTGTTTACACTCTTCTGAACACTATCCAGATCCTTAACCCAATCAGCTGCTCCCTTATGGTAGGAGGGTGGGTAGGTTAAATGATAATTGCACTATTTAGTCAATCATTCCGACTATCATCAGTGGCATTCAGACCCACCATGTTGCACCATGCTCCATCTGTGCAGTTGCATTCAATCAGAAGTCCAAGGCAGGAAAATAGGTTCAGCATATCTAGAGATTAGAAGAGATCAAGCAATACTGGTAACAAAATAAGTAGCATGTACTCATACAATCAGTCCAGCCACGGAAACTAGGATTTCAAAAGTGAAAAAGGCTGAAATACACGCATACATACATATATATGTACATGTACTCATGTGTGAGTCTGTCTATGAGTGTGTGTGTGTGTTTACTAAAGGGCTAACAAGATGTCTTAATGGGCTAAGCACTTGCTGCTCAAGCTTCAGCTTGAGGGCCTCTCATTGGTTCCTCAGGGAATATGGAGCAGGAGAAAAAAGACTCCCAAAAGTGGTCTTCCTACTTCCACAAGTTCACCAAGCTCACATAGACACTCATCGTAAACTGTCAAACACACACATGAAAAAATTGTACATAACAATTTTAAAGTAAAACAGAAAGGGAAAATATAGGTTGTAGACATTTCCCTTGTACACAGCAAACAAGTGTTTTACGGACATGGGACAGACAGCTTTGCTAAAGAATATGTTGTTTCACATGAAGGAGAAATTGAGAGTATCTGTTTAGATCACCTGAAAATTGAATACAGTTTCAACCTGTAGATTATAAAATCTTAGATAACAGAAATACTTGTTATGTAATAGAACAAGATGCTGTATGGTACTCACAGCTTTATCATAGAAGGTTGCATATTATATATTATATCATTAAGTCTTTAGTTAAAATTATTCCTTATTATACCAAAAATTGAAGACAATTAAATTGTAAGCATCCTAAGATTTTTCCTTAAAATTCTGATAGAAAGCTCACAGTATGGGATAGAAAGGGGCATCAGCTCCCAAAAAGCCAGCACATGCAGTAGAGACAAATCCCAATGTCATTATCATTGGCTTCTCAGTCTGCCCCAATTGTCAGCCACATTCAGAGTCCAGTTTGATGGAGGGGGGAGGGCCTTGGACTTCCCACAGGGCAGGGTACCCTGCCCTCTCTTAGGACTGGAGGGGGACAGGGAAGAGTGAGTAGGGGAACGGGAGGAAAATGGGAGGAGGGGAGGAAGTGGAAATTTTGAATGCTATTATTTATAAAGCAATAAAAATAAAAAGAACAAATAATCCAATTAAAAAAAAAAGAAAGGGACATCAGACTTAGAGAATACTCGTTAGCTATCATACACAGTTAGCATTATGGCGTGGAGGACCTGCTTTTATCTTGGCATAATGACGGATAAAATAGTATCATATATTCTCACTCTATTCTAATTCAGGTCAAACAGGAAAAAAACTCAAAAAATCCTAAGTACTGTGTATTATACTATGTGGTCTAATAATACAGTAGGAAGCCGGGCAATGGTGGTGCACGCCTTTAATCCAGCATTTGGGAGGCAGTGGCAGTGTGAGTCTGAAGCCAGCATGGTCTACAAGAGCCTGTTCTAGGACAGGCTCCAAAGCTACAGAGAAACTCTGTCTTGAAAAAAAAAATAATGTAGGTAAATAAGAAAAAACACTAGAATGCAAAAGGATAAGATCAATATATTATTAAGCTGAAGCCATGCTTAGAAAAAAAAATGAAGACAAAACACCACTAGTCTTATATCCAACGCATCCACCACTGTAGAATTAAGGCACAAATACTGGTTAATTTAGGAGCGTTTAATATAAGGACTATTTCTGAATGTAGCAAAAAGGAGCTGCAAGTTGCAGTTCAAAATCAGACTAGTAACCAAGGAATACTAGATCTCTTTTCCATTTCCGAAGTGGTTTATAGAAAATAGGGAGCTATAAATCTTTGTTTAGCTGACAGTTGGCTCAGATTTTCCCCTTCTTTTTCAGTTAGTGCTTTTGTTATTGGTAAGACACCAACCTGGGAAAACCATAGGCAAACAAGTGAACTCAAAATTGGGCAATGTGTTTGAAAGATAGGCTGAGGAACTTGAGTCCTTGTTCTAAACATGTTTCCAAAAATGTCTTCCTTCTGCTGCATCTATGACAGGCTGATGTATTTATTCTTGTCATTTACCTTCACATCATCTCCACTTTCACTATTTACAGGAAATGTTACTTGTGCCCTTAACAAAGTTTGGCGGTCAAGCCCATTTCACAAGAAGTACAAAAAATATGAGTTGCCTTCCTTCCCTTCTAAAGCTAAATAAATTTGTTCATGGTTCACTTGTGTGGCTAAATATTTTCATTATGTGGAAAAAATTGGAAAGCCATATGGAGTTGTAATACATAATCAGGAAACAAAACTTCTATATTAGGTTGTGAAGAATGAATTAATCAGTGCCTCAAAATAAATGACTGGACACAGACTTCAGCACATGATGACGGATGTGAGGGCAGAGTGTCCATCACAGCTTTGTCCTAGATCTACGGAATACTGATACCTTAAGCATTGAACTGCAGAGTAAATAAGTTCTTCAACAAGCAATAAACTCCCCAACAGTGTTAATGCAAATAATTTGTATTAGAAATTGCTTAGATAATTCTTGGTTATCTGTAAGAGAAAGGGACATTGAGATATGAAGAATCCACAAGGGATCTAAGAACTTGGGTACCTACATCCTATTGCCCACTCTTCTCATTTTAGATATTGGTCAACTAGCAATGAAACTAGGCCTGAAGTGAGATTACAAGTTTTAAATTTGATATTATCTATTAATGAGGACAATTAGAAGTGAATACCTTGATACATTTTTATATTTTTAGTGAAGATTTTATCTTCACTTTTTCACCTTGCAGTCGTTGGCATCATTTAATCTGATAAAATATGTGACCACAAAAACCAAAGATATGTGTATATTGCATATGAGACAGGAGCACAGAAACTATTCTTTGACTCAAAAAGATGTAAAAAGAAGCACATAAAAGTCATGTAATTTCTCCATAACTAAGGAAAATCGCCAAGTTTTAATATTGAACAGCAACACTAAGGATGACTTTTTCTTAAAATATGAGTGTAATGATTCTAACTGCAACTTCTCTGGCTCACACAACTCTATTTGACTAAGGCTAGATATATGAAAAATACCATTTTCTGCTACAAATAATTCCATCTTTTCTTGGACTTATGAATAAAACAATGTATCTCCAGAATTAAAAGCTTATAGAAGAAGTGATGTTCTCCAAGAAGTATCCACAGGAGCACTTTGGAGTCCTCTTAATAAAAGCTTATATAAAAGAAATATTTAAAGTCTGATATTTTAATTTCCTAAGCTCATAATTCTAAATTGATTACAAATTTCATGGTCAGAAATTTTCTTCATTCCTACATGAAGTACAATTCCAAGCATTGCTTCTCATATTTGTATATGCTATATTACTTCTCAATAGGTTATATTACTTTTCTCTATGAATAGACACCTACATGTGTTGCTTAGATTTGGCTGTTCCCTGTGGATATCAAGATGTTGTTTACTGTTCTGGCAATCACATTGTTCTAATAGAGTTTAGATTTCTTGTAGATTGGAGAAATATGTACATAGACTTAGCCTGATTAGTTTGTTCCTATTTCTTTGAACCTTTTACCAAAAAAAGAAAGAAAAAAGAACAAAAACTTTATAAACTTGACCTTCAGGCAGTTGGATTAATTTTTCTTTATTTCTAACCTATGCTTATTAGGTTTGACTGCTTGGGACAAAGACAGGGAAAAGCCCTGGTTATACTCAAGGAAATGCATAACATTTTAAGGTAAATCATCCTCTATATTTATATCATGCAATGTTGGGCATGGCCATGTCTGATTTGTGAATCCTAGCCTTTTGTGATATTAGTAGAATATTCTCAGAGACCCAGTTAACCAACCTAATTTTTAGCCTGGTTCTAAATCTTATTGAGCATTCCTGATTCCCTTATTTATCCATTATTGAACTTTACTGTGCTCCTAATTAAACAACGTAATTTTGGGGTGAGGGCAGTGCAATAAAGAAGAGAAATGTAATTATGGTTTTTAAAATTATATGTCAGGAGCTTACATTTACCTTTTTATCTCTGAAGTATTATTATTTATTTTTTTAATGTAGTGAATTCTATATACAGGGAAAAAACTAAATTTTGGTATTTAATACTTTGAGGTACATGTATCAGATTTTCAATCCCATACTTCTGCAACTTTGGGCAACCTTCTCAAGCCCCCTGGAAGATAGTTTTATCATTCCTTAAGTGGGAAAGACATTTCATAGGGACAAATGACTTTCATGTACTCATCACTGATCTACATTCACTACATCCCTTTAATTTTCTTCAGTTGCATGTGATACAGAGTTCCCTCACCTCTTTCTAGAGCCTACAACTCAGAAAGTGAGGAAAACATACAAAAATTCACAAAAGAACTTACAAGGAGAGACAATGGCTTTGAACATGTGATGTGTGAAGGAAGTTTAGAGGAACTGTATCTTTTGATAATAATCAAAACTCTAAAGGAGGAATTGAAGGTATGCTATATATTCATGATATATTATTGTAACATAAATACAATATATGCATTATATATCATTAAATATAATGTACACATATGTCATATATGTGTGTGAACAATAATAAACAAAGAAAAGGAGGCTATCTATTTCAGAATGAAAGTAGCATGGAAGAATGTGGAGGAAGGACACTTGAGAGAAGCTAAAGGGAGGAAAAGGAAAGAACAGAAGTGTTATAATTATATTTCATTTAAAATATACAAAAATTAAAAGTAAAGATAGGAGATGGATTGCTTATCACCCCATTCTATTCATGAAGATGAAAGACAAGCAGTAAGAGATTCAATTATATAATTTCCACTGAATAATGCATATAAGTAAATATTGACAATATCTCTGTATTTCCTATAAAATTCATTGCTGACACTGTAGGAGCAGGAAAAAAGGAACAAATGAATAAGAAAGAAAAAACAGAAAGTATCTATGTATTGTTTTATTTACAAAAGATAATCAACTATAAAGAAAAATGCCAAAGGGGGTCTGAAGAGATGGGTCAGCAGTTAAGAGTACGTATTTCTCTTGCAGGGGACACAAGCTTGATTTTCAGCACCAACTCTAACTAGTTCACAACTGCCAGTAATCCCTTCTAGTTCCAGAGGATCCAATGCCTTCTTCTTGCCTCTGTAGTTAGGAAGAATAAGTGAGTGTGAAGATTTGTCAGCATTTCATTCCATTGGCTCCCAGATGGAACGAGCACAGATTTTATTACTTGAACTATGCAGTATTTGGGAATGAATAGATATAATTTTTCCAGTAAATAGGTTTTTAGGAATTGAATGGGACATATGATTAAGAGTGTATCTCAACAACAAAACTAGAGCTTATGGTGTTATTGCTTATTCCTATAATTCTAATATGCAGGCATGTACTTCCAAAAGAAAAGCTGTCTTTTGAATGCTCTGGTTTGATTTAAAAGAAATATCATTTCAAATTGACACCCTTAATTAACACACTATAGATACTTATCTGACCATCAAAGTCCATATTCTGAATGTTTTACCTAAGTAGTATCTAAAAAAACAAAATAATATAAAGCCCAATGATGATATTGTTTCCAAAATTAAAATACAAACTAAAGGGTGGAATGGAAATGTTCATGGTAATAATGTAATGAGAGAAGTTATAAAAGTAGAATAAACTCCTATCCTTTAAGGAAAAATTCCCAGATACAGATAGAAAATTTATTTTAAAGATGCAAATCCCAAAGTATAAACTTTCTTTTAAACCTGAAGATCTATTTCTAAAAATCTAAAATAAAGAGATGGGCTATATTGTGTTTGTAATGATAGTAGTGAATGTATTTAATTTCTGGTAACTGACTTGATACAATATTTGAGCTTTTAACCAAAGCATAGTATGGCCAACAAGACAAAACTATCTTCTAGACAGCCATCATTTAAAAATAAGTTTTGCACTGAAAAAGTTGTGAACATTAATTTAAATATTTCTGTTGTTACTTATACATTACAAATAAAAATTAAAGAGCTTATTAAGAATTAAATAATCTAAAGTCTATAATATTTTATCTCCTAGTAAACTAAAGAAAATTTACTGACTACTACCTAGATTATCAGTATATCAAAAATATAAACATGTAGAGGTGGTTTTATGGTAATAGAATGTTAGTGATGCTAAATTCATTCTAAACACGCACTTCTAAGTGATAAACTGAAGAACTAAAGAATATTTGGGGTTTCTTGGTTTTGAAGTCCTATTATTTCACATGTCCCCTTCTAATTCATTGCAGGTTATTCTCTTTAAAGCTGTAAAGATGAGCTTGTTTGTGATTCAAGTTAATAAAGGAAGCTCTTACAAAGCAATACTATTTTGTAGTGTATCAAATGTTTGCTCAGTTGTCTATGAGGCTTAAAACATACATACTAGTTTTCTTTAATTATTTGATAAGTAGTCATCCTTACACCCTTTCACAAGATCAATTATAGAGAATGAGAAAGGAGAGAGATAATAGTCATTCTGGAAATGTGGCTTTCGAAGGAGCTTCCTGACAAACCTACACTCCTTTCCAAGCCTGGGACTTTAAGTGCAGTCCTTGGGGAAAGTATTGCATGGCATTTTATCAGCATCTTTCTTGTTCAATTGCTTCCACATCACATTATCTTAACATATTACACTGTCTCTTAGTGTTATCTTTCTTAATTTGTTTCCCAATAAACTGCCTGGTGAAAACAGCAACAACAACAGAATATATCCCTTAAAAATCTCCAGCATTTCAGATATTCAAGAGTTCACATATGGAAAAATCATGGACTTTTCTTTCCTCACCTCCAGTGATGGTGTCAACATTAGTTACATCAGGAAAGAAATCACAAATTCTTTCAAAGTAAACTGTCTTCTTGGGAGTATACAACCAAACTGATATCAGTATGTTATTGTTGATTTTTATGAATAACTTCAAAATGAATTAATAGCTGTACCCTCATCACCATCAATCACATTCACTTGTTTAACAACTGACGAATAACTTTCATATGAACCTTCCTGTAGCACACCATGCCCTCTGTGCTCTATGTGCTACCACACAGTTCGTGAGCCAGGCAAGGGGCTTGAGATTGAAACACACAAAGACACAAAGACAGAGAGATAGAGACACGGGTCTCAATAAAGGATGCCCCTTTTATTGTGTCCAGGGGCAGCTTATATAGGGATCCTTAACTGATAGCCATGCTCCAGCCAAACCCACTAGAAATCGTTCCCCGCCATCAGGAACTCCTCAGGGTCTCCTGCTCAGAGCAGCTGCAAGCAGAGGAAAACAAGTTGTTTACAAGAAATTCAGGATCTGGGGATTCACAGCTCCTAACACCTTACCAAGCCCTTCACTGGGGAAATAGATGTGCAACAATCACATTAGTGGAAAGAATATTTTCTCAATATTTTATTAAGAAACTATCTTTCCTCATTTTACATAGGAGTCCTAGTTCCCACTCTCTCCTTTCCTCCTGTTCTCTTCACCTTCCCCCCCACCACACCGCCCATACACTCCTCAGAGAGGGTAAGGCTTACCATGGGGAGTCAACAAAGTATAGCACATTGCTTTAAGAAAGGACCAAGGTCCTCCCCATTATATCTAGGCTGAGCAAGGTATCCCTCCAAAGATAATGGGTTCCCAAAAGCCAGTACAAGCAATAGGGATAAATCCTGGTCTCACTGCCAGTGGCTCCACAGTCTGCTCCAACCATGCAACTGTCAGCTACATTCAGAGGACCTAGTTTAGTCCTATGTTTGTTCCTTTGCTGTCAGGCTAGAGCTACTGTGCTCCCATTAGCTCAGGTTAGCTATTTCAGTGACTGTTCCCATCATGGACTTGACCTCATTGCTCATGTTCTCATTCCTTGCACTCTTCGAATGGACTTTGGGAGCTCAGCCCAGTGCTCCATTGTAGATCTCTGTATCTGCTTTCATCGGTTTCTGGATGAAGGTTCTATGGTAACATTTAAGATAATAATCAATCTGACTACAGGGCAAGGCCAGTACAGGCACCCTCTCCACTATTGCTTACGGTCTTAGCTGGGGTCATCCTTGTGGATTCCTGGGAATTTTTTCTAGTGCTAGGTTTTTCTTGCTAGCCCCATAATGGCTTCCTAAATCAAGATGTCTCTTTCCTCGCTCTCTGTCTCTGTCCTTCCCCCATCTAGACCATCTTGTCCCTTCAAGTTCTTCTCCCCCTCCCTTCTTCTCCTTCCACCTTCCCTTCTCCCCCCACCCCCATACTCTTAATTTTCTCAGGAGAGCTTGTCTATTTCCCCATCCCAAGGGCATCTATATATGTTGGAATGAATATTTTTTAACATATTGTGTTGGTTGAGCGGTATCGGTTTTACCTATTTGTATAAATCCTTATACATAAACTGAACAAAGCAAAAGAAGACAAGAGAGTGGAAGTATTCAAATATAAAAATTTAGAGTATAATGATTCTTTTCCTGTGGTCATGATTTATGCTAATTACATAGACTGTGTAAATATCCTTGATAGATAAGGCACAAAGATGATATTATATGCTTTCTAGAGAAAAAAAAACCCTCTATATTTCAGACTTGTAATTACCTAACTTGATAAAATTAGTCTCTGCTAGTTCCTGGAAAGGAATAATGGTAAAGATGTAAGAGCAGAAGATTAGTAAGGGGAATTTAGTTTAAGATCGGCACTCAGATAATAGTCAATTCTTGGCAGGGCACATAAAAGGACTTCCTAATTTAGATCAAGCATATTAGTCAACATATTGAAGGTATTTAATTTTCATTTTCTATTGCTATGATAAAGCGAAAAAGCATCAGAGAAAGAAAGGGCTTATTTAATTTGAGTTCAGGTCACATTACTTCTTTGAGGGGATACGAAGGCAAGAACTCAAATAGCTGGTCACATTACATCTGCAGGAAAGAGCCAACAGAAACTAATGGCATGGAAATCTTGC
Organism: Ondatra zibethicus; assembly: GCA_004026605.1. Taxonomy (NCBI): domain Eukaryota; kingdom Metazoa; phylum Chordata; class Mammalia; order Rodentia; family Cricetidae; genus Ondatra; species Ondatra zibethicus. The sequence goes on along the minus strand of PVIU01013274.1, from coordinate 19,244 downwards.
TGGCCTGCTGCTCAGTTAGTATTGTTCATTCTGACACTGTTGGGCCCAGCCTAGGGAGTGTGCTACCACCTATAGTGTGCAAGGTCAATTAACAGCCTAGAACATATCCCACAGACAAGCCCATAGGCCAAACTGTTATGAATAATTTACTTGAGACTCTCTTCATAGGTAATTCTAGGCCTTGGAAATTTTACATTTAAACTTAACCATCCCAGTAGAAAACAAAAAATATGTAAATGTTCTGAGAAGGCCTGTAGTGGTTATGAAACAATAAACAAATGTGACCAATGGCATTGTATTGAGTAAACAAAGTAAAATAATAGCAAAGTGAAGAGACAAAAGCAAACATGGATACAATGCCTTGCCAATTATAATTCAGACAGGTGAATATCTAAAATCTGTAAAGAACTTAAAAGTTTTAAATACCAGGAAAACAAACAATCCTATCAAAAAAAATTGACAAATGAAATCAACACATAGTTCTCAAAGGAGTAGATATAATTGGCTAAAACCGTACATTAAATAAAAATGTTCAACACTCCTAGCCCTCAGCGAAATGTAACTCATATCTCATGAGATTCCTCCTCAATATAGACAGAATGACTATCACTGAGACAATAAATGAAAATGAATTCTCATTTGAGATAAGGGGAAAGAGGCACACTTATATACTGCTGCCCAGAATGTAAATTAGTACAGCTTCTATAGAAGTAATCATATAATTCTTCAAACAGCCAAATATTGAGCCCTACTTGATCCAACTGTACCACTCATATATATACACGGAAGGGATCTAAGTCAGCATACCACAGGCACACTTGTGCAGCTATTCCCAATAGCCGAAATATAGAATCAGCCTAAATGGTCATAATCATATGAACAGATAAATATATATATGATTAAATATATATTTTATATATATATACAGAGAGAGAGAGAGAGAGAGAGAGAGAGAGAGAGAGAAAGGGAGACTTCCTCCATCTCACCAGCCAGCTCACAAATAATGACACGAAGACTTATTAATTATGAAAGTTTGGTCTTTAGCTTAAACTTGTCTCAACTAGCTCTTATAACTTAAAATAACCCTTATTTTTTAATCTGTGCTCTGCCATTGGGTGTCATCTCTCACCCATCTTGCACCTCTCACTTGCTTTCCACGTCTCCTGGCTTGTCTTGCCTGTTTAAATTCTTCCTCCTCTTCCATTCTCTCCCCAGAAATCCTGGCTTTACCTCCGGACTAACTTTTGGCAGTTCAGTTTTTTTTATTAAACCAATCATAGCAATATATCTTCATGCAGTGTATAAATATCCTACAACGTTTTCACCTTTTTCATAAACATAAAGGTAAGGTTTTAACTCTAATATAGTAAAACTATATACAGCACACAATAAGAACTTGTCTTTATTGGTGTCGTGTCCTTTTATTCTTGGCAGTTTCCATAATCCAATGTCCCCCAGCAACTATCGTGTTTTTGTACCTTAGCATTTAAAAGATCCAAAGTCAACAAAGTACCGTACAGTATCCGGACACCCTGGGACTTTCTCATCTTTGTATGGCTTGTTTTGTTTTGTTTATATTACTTTACTCTCTCTTTAAAGACTTTAAAGTTTTTAAACTATTTTCTTTTTCACTTTTTATAGCCATGTTTCTACTGTGTCTGATTAAAGCCTTCTTGGTCTGGACTACTTTCCTGCACTTCATCTCTAAATGAGACCTATTTTACATGGTCATGCCAGTCACTTTATTCAAACACACAAAAACTGGATCATGTTTGTATAAAAATGAATGGATTAATAGAAAGGAGAAATCCAAATATTTACGTAGGTTAGATTCAATGTCTCTTGGAAGATAGTATGAGTGTGATAGTATTGGGTGTAAAAAATATAAAAAATCACAGAGTGCATGTGTGTGTGTGTGTGTGTGTGTGTGTGACTCAAACTCTGCTTAGTACAGTTGTTTTACAAACAAATATAGAATAAAGACACACATTGTAGATGATTAACCAAAGTTCAAAAGTGTATCCATGATAGCAAAGCACAAAGGCATATGAACTCCCTTTGTTATACAACACTGCACTGGGTAAAATGGAAGCCTCTTGTTTGGTGAAAAAGCAAGTTTAAGGGAGAACATCACCAGTAAGAAGTCTGGAAAAAGTCAAGTATTTTTTTTTCTTTAAAGCAGAAGCAAACACATTCCTTGTGGAAATTCACAGACTGGAACATAAATCCAGAAATTGAGTCCAGTTTAATTTAAACATTAAAAAATAGAGAATAACTAAGAGGAGATACAGAAAAAGAAACGGGAGCAAACCCAAACTGCCAGATATAGCAACTTTATGTTTTTCTTATGCACATAATGAAATCATCCATGCCATTCTACTTTTAAAACACACTCCATTCTGAACCAAGACTTCCCTGCTTACAGGAAAGAGCTCACCCTTTTCTTCAAGATCTCCAAATGCACTATCATCAATTGGGTTCCTGAAAATAGCATCTGATATTGCTTCTCAAAGCAATGAGGTAGCAGATTCATGTTTAATTTGTATCTATTTTTAAATTAATTATCTTCTTCAACAGTCATTTGTTTTTCAACATAATTCCTGCAGTGTGGTATATAAGAAGCAAGGCGTGTTAAAACACCTCACAGTATGTTTTTTTTTTTTTGTCTGTTTCGCGTACTGACTGGGAAAGAGCTAAAGAAGAGGATGATAAAGCTTCATCTTCTTGTGAGATTACATGAATAAATAGTACTACAATGCAGAGATGAAAGGCTTTCTGGTTCTCTTTAATCTTCTCCATATTATCACGAATTTACCAACATCAGCTGTACTGGCAAATTAAGTTATCTACATGAAATATATGGTATTTATCAAGTGTGACTCATTTAATTAACCAAAACCAGATAGTCTATGGTATAGCTTTTAGATGTCTCACAGATTACAATTTTTCTAAGATATAGTACTTTTTAGAGGTACTATAAACAAATATCAACATTGCCTGTATTTCTAGAACTAAGAATAGTTTATATCTGACTCCCTTTCAATTTGATAGTTTCATGGCTATAGGTCAATCTAAACCCAGCACAATTTATGGTCTTGATTCTTCCCTGTACTTTATTCTCTTAGAGGGAAATGAAATTTATTCAAGGAATAAGAAATGTATAATTTTGAACTACTATATATTGTATTTATTCATGAAGAATAAACACCAGAGAGCAATTGAAATGAGAGGAAAACAGACAAAATTAAAGGAGAAATGAAACGTGACTGGGTGATTTTTTTAAAATACTCTACTGATTTTCCAGAAATTCATTCCTAAAGACAGAGATGGATAAGGAAAATGTTTATCATAATTTTAAAACCATCTTAATGTAATCTGAAGGTCTTGATGTAAGTCCCACAAAGCAAAATGCAAATAACTGGCTTTTTCTGGTGCCAGAATCAGTGTTCCCAACAGTGGTTTGCAAGAACAAGGCTCCCTTCTCTTGTTTTCTCTGTGCTTAATAATGAATCAATTTAGGCAAGTGCACCACCCAATGAAAAAGGATTGCTAGAAAGTATGCACATGTTGTGTTGGTTCAAGGAGAATTTTACCTCTTGGGAAAGAAAGTGGTTTACCCATTCTTCTCAGCAGTGCAAGTGCCACACAAAGCAATGTATGAAACAGTCCAGTAGACAGCTCACAAAGGCTAATCCACTCAGCACATAACTGGGCTGGATGTAAAATTCCATTTGCTCTTGGCTTTCAGTCTGTATTGCCTTCAGCACTTAAAATGGTAGCTTTCACGGTTCACAGACAGTACTCTTATACTGAGAAACATCAGTGAGAAGATCCTTGTGCTAAAATGGCCAAATTGATTGGAATATATCTATACCTTCTTTAAAAAAATGAAACATTCATTTTTGTTTTATGTCTCTGAGTGGTTTACCTAAACCTATGTGCAATACCTATAGAACTCAGAAGCAAGTTAACCACTGAGCTATTGCTCCAGCCCCTCCATAACCTTTTTAAATGCCCTTGTCAGATATACGTATGAATACAGAAATGGATTTGCTACTAAAAGTTGCTGTAAGCACACGTGTAGAGTGTTGATGTCCCCTTTCTTTTTCTATGACCTGGGTATGTTCCTTAATCAGCTAGATCTTTTTTTCTTTAAAAAGAGAAACAGTATCAATGCCCTCTCCATAACTGGAGAAGTTAGCAAATGATTACTAGTTTCAAATAATATAATTATTCAGAGTTTAAGCTAATAGCATTAGTATGAGAAGTACTAGTGAAATAAAAAATTCACAGATAATGCTTGCCAAGATTTGTGATTTTGTTTCTATGCCTCTGTTCTGCTCTGGTTTTGCTGTTGTTGGTTGCGACTGTTTGCTTCAGCACTCCAGACTAATTCCACATCCCCATGTATGCTAGATGAGTTTCTATCGCTGAATGACAACCACAGTCTTCTTGTTAAATTCTGAGGTGTTACCCAGACTGGCCTTGAGCTTGCTTCTTAATGCAGGATAGTCTTGTATTTTAACTCCATCTGCCTCAGCCTCCAAAGTAGCTGCAGTTTCAGGCATATGTGACCACACACAGGGAAATCTGTGTTCATACAACACTCCCAGTCCTGCTTGCACCTGGTACTTCTTGCAAGGAGCCTCAGAGCTTCCGCTTTCCCTGGGACCATGCGTTTGTGCTTATTTCCATACTCCACACCATTTTAACAATCCGTACTTTGTTAAACTGCATGAAATCAAATGCCTTTGATTTTGGTTTTAATTCCATTCAAAGCAAGATTGAAGATAAATTATTGTAAAGATCCCAACACTTGCTGAGGGCCCTCTGTGTTTTCAAGTCTCATCTTCATTTTTCCTTATAATGTGCATTTACCTTCTTACTACCCAGAAGTAGTTCCTGTCCCAGGTAGACATTAGGGGAGACCCCAGTCCTGACTGAGAGACTGATTGTGACATCATTAGAGGCCATAAGTAAGGATTACTGATTACTGATCCATACAAATTTTAAATCAGGTTCGAAGCCTCTGAATCCCTCATTTGTATTTCTGTCTCTCTATCATCTATCATCTAGTTAGCTATAAATCACATATGTATCCACTCATCATCTATCTATCATCTATTTTTGTCTTAAATTAGTTCAGATTTGTTGCTTTTTCAAAGATGTGTTTAATTAAAATATAATTACAACTATTTCCCTCTTGCTTTTCTTCCTTTCAACCTTTTTCATATACCTTTCCTCCAACATTTTCCATAACTTTTCAAATCTGTGGCCTCTTTTTTGGCCATTATTGTTACATATATGCCTAAATATATAAATATATGTACTGAGTCCATCTACTGCTTTTTATGTGTAAATGATTTATGTTAAGTGGCTCAAAATAGGGAAGATAAATTCCTTCTCTCAGGTATCATCAGCTGCGTGTAGTTCTTTGCTTAGGACTGGGGCCCATGCGATTTTTGCTTCTGTGCTAGCATTTCTATTGGTGTTGTTAATGTTATGGTATATATAGGCAAACATATAATTGTGGTATTATGAAGGAAACTTCCCTGCTATATGTATTTACTTTAAAAATTTTCACATTACATTTTATAATATTCACTACATATCTGTACGTTCAAAAACTTGGTCGTTGTCTCATAGTATATGCTTCCCCTCATTGTCACTAGTAATGAAAAACTTTGGTTTACAAATATTACATTCATATATGTCAACACATTAAATCTTGAAAATCATGCCTAATTCATAATATGGATTATGATCAATAAGTTGTATATGAAAAGGTATATCTTTCAGTAACTAGTATTGATAAGAATAATATTCATCTATATTTTATCAAAATAATACAATGCTCTTTTAATTCTTGTCTTGATATTGTTACTTGTATTTATGAAAATCATAGAATAAAAACAAAATACTCATAGCTGTTATACTCAGAGTTTTACAAGACAATTTTTTCCCTTTCCTCTATTTAGTGTGGTCTGGATAAAGTCAGTCATGACCAATGTGTAAAGCATAATTTTACATCCTTTTAATACCAAAGAAAAATCTTTGGGAGTTAGATTAGTAGGAAACACTACTATGGTAGGGCAACTCACAGAATTTGGAATCTGAGGTATCTTGGGGGGAAAAGGTTTACCCCTAAGAAGTGAATGCATTCATTACACAAGGTTCTGTGCCTGTTTCTACCATTTATCTCATCTTTCTTCAAAATAGCCCAGACACACACATGTGTGAATTCAAGCCATGGACACAAGAAGGCCAAAGGGAATGGCGGTGTCTGGGAGTTCAGGAAAAGCACACAGATAGAGAAGGAAGCAGTTTATTAAAACTTGAAGGAGAGTAAAGCAGCAACCTAATCAGTATTTAATGAATGCTCAGGTCTGTATGCCAGCTCAGGACAGTCCGGAAGAAGGCAGTGTGCCTTGAAAGGGGAGAACTGAAAGAAGATGGCACACTCAATTATCAAGTTCTGTTTCTCTTAGGCCAAGGAATGAGCTATAATGTGTACTGATTCTCCTGAGAAAAATCAATCAATATAGAAGGAAAACGGTGCCTTTTTCCCTCTCTACTGTGCCATCCTGTTGCATATTACAGACCTAAATATCTATAGGCTCTTGTATGTCTCCAGCATCAATCTCTAAGACCAGGTATTGGCTTTACAATCAAAATATAAAACATTAGCCCTGAGTCCATCAAAAGGTCTGTAGCCAAATCATTTTGGCTGTTGGGATAACTCCATGGCAAAAGTGAGGTTTGGTTTAGGCATAACTAACGGGATGGCTGAATATGTAAGTCTTCATTTATATAATATTAGACATTTGGTGAGTGGTGGACTGGATCTCTCTGAACCTCCACAGTATCTTTTTAAAAACACATTTATTATTATATCTATCCTCCAAGAGTTGCAAGAATTAGAAGTGGGAGATGCAGAAGGTATCACCTAGGATGTCATTTATTTTAGAAGCTCAATACATGCTGATATTGTGTCACCTCCTGACAAATGACAAAGGCAAATAACTGCCCCATCCAAAAATTTCTTTCTTCCCCATTAAGCACAGAACACTCTCCACATATTGCATTGTTAATTATTTCTTGTCTGAGGCAGTTTTGCACATAATGAAAAATATTTGTTATATTAAAGAAGGTGTCCTACTTGAGGATTTTCACTACCAACTCTTTCTGGTAATATTATAATGTAAGCAAATTATAAGGAAGCATGAAAAATAAATATATCACAAAAGTAAACAAGATGGCCTCGGTATTAAACTCTTTGTAATGGAGCTAGTGGTTAGTGTGGACTCGCTGAAGGAAGCCTTTGTTCTTAGGGTCTGTACTTCAAGGAATCTTCCCACCACACATAAGACATTTTCAGTGAAACTATGAGAAATGAAATTCTTGACAATAAACTGACTTTCTGGTATGCCTTAAAGTCAGCACTGACTTCTGTCCTTCGCCCACATTAATAGCTATCAGAGATGTATTCTGACTTCCTCCTTGCTAGGTAAATTTCTTAGGTGTTGTTATGACATTTAAACAGTTCAAAAGTGTCATATAGATCATCATTCTTGAGGCCAGAAATACAATGCATTTCAAGATATTTCCTTCTAAAAGCATATCTATGTTCCTTTCTTTTGATTTTTGTGATTTCTAGCAGTTTTGGTGCTGTTTATTTACAGAACCACCATCCTGACCTCTCTCTGCTAAGTCTTCCTCTCCTTTAACTATTAGATTTGAGGCTCATCTCAAGCAAGCATGATTTTATTCTGAGATCTCTAACCGAATTCCATGTAAAAGACCATATTTCTAATTAAGATCATCTTCACAGATACCCAGAATTAAAACCAGGGCACGCAATTTTAAGCGAGACTATTCTTTCAAGTAGAGTTGCATTGTATACTAGCACACGATCTTATCAGCCTTCTGAATTCTGGTCCTTTTACACTCATTTTGTCCAATTCTTTACCTAATCTATTAAATAAAAATGTCACACACACACACAAACACACACACACACACAGAGAGAGAGAGAGAGAGAGAGAGAAAGGGAGAGAGAGAGAAAGAGAGAGATAGATGCTGTACTTCATATCATCCTCCTTTGTAAACCACCAAAGGTACTTTCCATTATAGACCACACCAAGTGGGTTGACCTCTACCATAGCTCCAAGTACACAGCCACAATCATCATTTTCCACCATAACTTCCCTGCTCATAGTCTTCTCCTTTTCCTCCTTTCTGTTCCAGAAACAGCAAACAGCAATATTCCTTTCACTTCTCCAACTACCATTTTCCAAAACTTCCCACAGCTAATGCTTGATTTTCATGGGCGGCTCTCACTCTTACAACTTTAGCTCAGATTTCCCATCTATTATGAAGCTGTCCTTGATCATACTTCCTAGACTGATGCACACTCCTCATAATCATTCCATCCAGATCTGTGCTGCATCCTTCAAGAAGATATTTTGATCTAAACTTCCCTTATTTAATATTTGTTTGGACATTTTTTGTTCTTCCCAAGCAGGACAAAAGTGCCATCATAGCAGGAATTCATTCTCTTGCCATCATTTACCCTCTATAGCATGGTAGAGCCTCAATAAGGCTTTAATTCACTAAGTAAAAGAAAAATACCACCTACCATATAGCAGAAGAAAGAGAGAAAAGACTTAATGATAAATGTTAAATTTCAACAGCTTGTTCTCTATGCATTATAACATTTAATGTGTGTTCTAAACCCGATGGGCTCTATCATTTATCTTGTATCAGATGCAGACAGTTCAAATGATCTTCCTAGAGTCATACAAAGAGAAATATGGGGCTTTAACTCAGACTAGATCTACTTGACTCCAGGGAACAAGTTATTTAACAGAGGAAAAATACAAAGGAAAGAAATGTTAGCGGGCAACATCAAAACTAGCATAGAAAGTCAGCTGGGGATTAAAACTCTCTCTATATAAATCCTTCATGGTGTTTCCAAATGAAAATTGGTTCCCTTTGCCCCTGTGATAATTCTGTGGGTTCCTATGGATTTGAGATGGGAAAATACAAGGATTCAGAAAGATTCAACCAGTGTTTCAACAAACTGGCTCAAAATAACTGGGGTGGGTGTTCACTTTTCACATGGGTAAATTTAATTAGCATGGTGGGTGGCTAAGAAGTGATGTAGACCTTTTCTGGCTGCTGTGCAAAATCATGTAGGGCTATGGTTAACATTTTCTGAGCATTCTGATTTCCTTGAAACTTGCAGTGAAATTTTCAGGTACCTCAGATAAAAAAAATTGAACAAACACAGAAAAGAATATTACCTTTATGAGAGATGAATAAGGTGTTGGACTCTGCAATCTGTAGCTAGAAAGCTGTCGTCTCCTAGGATATTGAGTTGTAATACATTTGCAAAGCATTTTTAAAACCATGGGGTCTAATCTCTCTCTCTATCCCTCTCCTTCTCTCTTTCCCTGTCCCTCTCTCCACCCCCTCACACACTCACAGAAACAGACAGAAACAGAGACACAGAGCGATGGAAACACAGAAAGAAATAAACATTCTGTAGGGTGTGTGGAGGGAATGGGATGAGAGAAGGGAGTAGGAATTTGGATTGATATTTTTTTTAAAAAAAATCTAATAAAAATATTGTAGGATATATAAGAATGAATATGTTTATAGTTTAAGATTATTCTTTAAAAATTAGATGATTTGTTATTTTAAAATGGATTGTTTTCCGAATTTTGTTATTTCAAGCAAAAATAATCCATAATTGATTCTTCTGTCATCCCACCTGATTTTTGTGCTGTTATACTACAATTTATAACTTATGGGATATTTGTTTCCTAAGTCATTAAAAAACCAGAAGTAAGCCAAACGTGTTCAGTTACCAAGGTTATCATCAATCCATAGCAAAGGAAATTAATAATCAGTGCCTATCTGGTCCTCATTTAGTATGATGCTTGGGACAGGCACACAAACACACATGTCCATATACAATGCACACATGTGCACATATACACACATATATACAAACATACATTCATATATTCACATGTATACAACACATAAACATTTGACAAATATTCACAAATAAGCATCATGAACTACCTGCTGTTTGTGTCATGTTTCCATGACCTGAAAACATCATACGTTTGTATTTATGAAGCCTAAATGTGGATGGTGCTAAGAAAAAGAGAAACATAGCGAAAGCTAGCACAGATGTGGAGAAACTGGAACCCTTCTATGCCGGTGGTTGAAGAAATAGAACAGTGCAGCTGTTGTTACATAAGTGATATTATATATGTGTGTGTGTGTGTGTGTGTGTGTGTGTATCATTCAAGCATTAAACACATGATTTAGTAATACCAATTCTGAGTATATAACCCTCCGACGAAATACCTGGGCTACCATGCTCACCAAAGCACTACTCATAGTAGTCAAAATATGGAAACAACCCAGATGTGCAGATTTCTGTGGACAAATGAATAATAAACACAAATACATTCTTGACATAAAATATGGTGTTTTCTGGTGTGGAATATTAGTTTAACTATGTAAAGAAATGTTACATTTACTTATGTTGCAGAATGGTACTTTAACTATGAAAAGGTATGCTTCATTTGTTTATGTTGCACTTGTTTAATGCTGTAAAGATGTGTTAAAATTAAGCTGTATTTGTTTAATGATGTAAAGATATGTTACTTTGCCATCCTAAGCTAATATATAAGCAAAAATAAAACAACAAAAAGCAGAATAGTCAGTAGCTAGGCACTAGAGGCATAGGTGGGACTTGGCGGCAGAGAGGCCAAGGAAGGACCAGTATCACATGGTTCCAATTACATAAACTTTTAACTTGTTGACGTGCTTGGCATGCAAGACAACAGCAGAGGAACAGAAGAATAGAGAAGAACAAGCAGAGCGAACAGAGCAAGGAGATTGTAGCAGTAGCCAAGCTTAAAGCATGAGTGTTATAGGAAACCTTTATATTCAGAAATCCAGTGGGAGGTTTCAATGATGGAGGCTCATGATATGGCTGTCAGAGTAAAAGCTCATAGGAAATTTCTGTGTTTGAAAGAACTTAACAGGATCAAGGGCCTCATATGAAGCCCAGCAAGGCTACCTGTGTAATCTAGTGATGTAGACCTAGACAATGGAGCATCAGACAAGGAAGATTTGATGAAGGACTAGATGCAAAGTATGGGAAAGAAAGATAGTTCAGATTTGTATTTTCAATGACTGAGCAACAGGGAGTACCGATTATCTATGTGGAGATATTTTCTACTCTTCTAAATTCAGCAAGCAGAAATCTCAAATTATAATCTGTGAAAAATTGCTAACTGTCCAACATTATTAACCTTTGGAAAACAAGTGGCAAGAGACAGTGGCAATTTCAATACTTTGTTTTAAAATTAATTACCCTGCTTTCTCAGGAACTTATTGGCATACAAAGTCTACCACAACTATATAAATTAAATTGGAGTTTTACCCTAGAGTTCCACCATTAGAAATTTATCCCAAAGTGGGGCATAATGTGTTGTGTAAGGACAGCCCAATGATGCTGATTCCATACTGGTTGTTCCAATAAAAGATGGAAATTACACTGTCAGATTTACCATTGCACCCTGATAAAATCACTGTTGTAAAATCAGAAGTGGTAATATTGTAATAATTTTTTTCAGGAAGATTTCGCCATATGGTATGATAAAAAAGTAGTATAGAATATTAGCAAAAAGTTTGTGTGGCACCATTTTATCTATAAGTAAATATTGATGGGGAAACTACCATATATCTTCACAATAAGTTATTAAGGGTGATTGTCCCTTATTGGGAAGTTTTATGAAAATTTATACATAGATTTATCCGCAAGGGATATTGAAGCATAGAATAAAAGACTATTTTCAAATCAAGAAGCTAAAAAAAAATAGAAAAGCATAAATGGTGCAAAGCAGCTTTTATATCTCAACGACTGGAGAAACGCAATCATCCTGTGCACAGTACAGATGGCGCACAGATTTGGATCTAACTGACGTCACAGTGAAGCTTAAGACAGGCTTTATCAATTACAAGATTCACCACAGTTCCAATGACAAATTAGCATGATTAGAATGACGAGTGTGAGTCTTCCCACACCTACACCCTTTACCTACACAGATGGAAAGGTGGGTGACCCAGAACCTCAGGATCTCCAGATATTCCCTAGAGACCTTCCTCTTCTACTAACATCAATTTTGGATGCCCTGCTAAGTGTGAGGTCAAGTGTGAGTAATCATGTTTCCTCCACAAGATGCTGGCATAGGTCCTTGTTTCAAATGCATTTTTATTACTGCATTCAATTCAAAATATTTTGCTTTCTTTCATGGTACTTTGAATGTTACTTACTTAATCACAAAATGGTAGTTTAATTCCCAAATAGATGATTGACCCATACTTACTGGTTGTCTTATATCAAAATCCATAATTGCCAAGTTACATTCACGGGTTTTTCTAAAGGCAGTCATATATCCATTAAAAATAGGGCCTGCAGACAACATTTCTATTCACAAGCAATATCCAAATCTTAGTAGCTAGAGCACTTGAGTAAATATGCTAGACTGTGTGGCAATATACAACACTGTATAGATAATATTAAGAAATTTGGAGATAAGGAAATGGCTCAGTTGATAAGTACTGACTGAACAAACATGAGGGTGGGAGTTGCAGCCCATGTGCCCCTGTAAAAGTCACACGAGTCTGCTTACAACTTTAATACCAGTGCTAGCAAGGCAAAGACAGCAGGATTCCAGAGCTTAAAATTGTAGCTAATAAAATCCAATTTCAGTTAGAGATCCTATCTCAAAAACAACGAGAAGACACGACATCAACTACGTGTCCCCATAGTCATATACATGTGCATATTCACATATAGGGCACTTGCACATATACATGTACATACAATAAATAAATAAATAAATAAATAAATAAATAAATAAATAAATAAATAAATAAATAAATATCTTGAGATGGAAGACTACCTTGGATATTCCTTATCCAATTATCTAAAGCCACAGCCCTTGAAATGCAGTTAGGCTTTGGAGAAAAAGAAAAAAGAACAAGGGAAATGATTTTCTAGATGGTTCCATGTCTGTTTAGTACAAGTGATCTTTGTTAGCAGTTTGACTTAAATGAAACATTAACTTATCAACAATATATTAATTAGAACAGACCTCGGGTAAAGGCCAAAAACGGATTCCTGAGCCTAACTCAGGGCAAAGTCAAATACTCTCAGAGATCACACCAATAACAGTCCAGTTCCAGAAACTGAAGCATATGTCTTCCCTTCCACCTGCAATTCTGTGATCTGTTTTCAGAAAACTGGACATTTGACTACTAGTGTCTCCTTTAGTTGATCTTTTTTAGGTTAATATGGACTTTCAACTAATTCTTTTAAATGTTTCCAGGGATGTTACAGATCCTGAAGGAGAATACTCTAGTTTCCTTCAGTTGACGTGGCTAAGCACTCTGACCAAATGCAGCTTAGAGGAAGAAAGGGTTTACTTGTTTTCCACTATCTACCTCCAGATACACCATGAAGATAATTCAGGATTGGAACTCAAAGCAGGAATATAGAACCAGGAATCACAGAGGAATGCTGCTTGTTAAATCCCCTTTAGCTGACATTCAGGCTCATGATTAGCTGGATTTCTTTTACTTTTGATGACCATTGGGCCAGAGAAGGGCCATGACCCACCTGTACAGGGCAGGACCATGCCCATACTAGGCTGGGCTTTCCTATATCAAATTCCAATGAGGACAATCCCTCAGAGACATGCCCATAGACCAATGGTTAATCAATTATTATTTTCTTTTCAGATGATGGTAAGCTAGGTCATGTTGACAGTACATGCTCACTCAGACAGTGTTCATTAAAGAAAAAGATTTCATGCATCTCATTTCTGGTGAGAGACAGACTTTGTGGTTCTCCTAGATGCCATGCAAGGCTCCTATCAGACAATAGCAATTGTTTCTGGAGGGAGACTGCTGCTCTGCTACGGAGACGCCCACACAGTGGTGAGTGAAACAAATCCAAAGTCTGTGCAACTCTGTTCTTTTCTACTATTGCTGCTAATTTGCTCTTGGGAAGGAATTTTTCAAAAAGGTAAGAGGAACAGGAAATGCAAACGGACACTGAAAATCAGGACAGGGGGCAGAGCAGCTGTGTGCTTCCACTACTGTGGTGAACATGAAGTTCCCGGGCTTCTGATGGGTCAGCCTAAAGCTGGACCCTGGTTGAGCTCATTATTCTGCTCAGTTCCTTTTTTTTTTTTTTTTTTTTTGCTATTTTTTGCCTACATCAATTCCATTCCTCTGAGACTGTGTCCTTAATAAATTCCTTGAACCATAATTTTAACTTTAGCTTCTGCTTCCAGAGAACTGGACCTGTGTCATTTTCCCTCCAGCCATAGGGCAACTTGGCTCAGTGCTTTAATGACCAGATGGCTGTTTGGACAGCAAAACTGGAATAAATATCTTTAATTACTAACATAAAATGATTAAAATATCCCTGTAGGAAAAGAGTTTCTTGATGTGAAAATATCATTGTCCAAAATAATGTCATTTCCCACCATTTTCTTCCACTCTGACCCAAACAACCTTCCAATTTTTTCTCAACTTGAACTTGAACACACTGGCCTCACAGAAGTGTTGCTTTTGTCCCTGAAACTCTAAGATTCAAGTTCATTTCTGTGTTTTCTTCTGATATAATTTCTGACACAAAATCATCATAGCACTCAGCAAGGCTTTCAGGGATAGTTTTACATTGTTTTTTCAGTTCATTTATTACTGAATTGACAGTCAGCTCCAAAAGACCAAGTGGTAACTTAATTCAATGCCTGTTGTAGAGTTTCATGTCAAGTACGAACACACTATTTAGTTCCTGAATGAATACACGCCAAATAGAATGATAATTGTTGAGGGAATATGAAGGTTAAAAATTCCTGTTATGGAAGTCTAAATTATATGACATGTGTGAAGCAAAGTTGCATGATCCAAGCATATATCAGATGAGCCCTTATTAGACTATGGAGGTAACACACTGATAGACATGGTCAAACAGAAAACAATCATAAAAAATACAAAATTACTGTATAAAAATAATGTACTCACCTATAAGTCTAATTTTTGACTCTGTGTTTGCTATTTGTGTTTATGTCCCTAAGCAAAACTCCTAAATTAATAATATCATCTGTGATTTTCTATCAAGGTTATGTTCAACCACTCTGCACATTTTGCATTCACCATTGTGTTTCTGATAAAGGCATTGAAGAACATTATGGGTATGTTTTTTACTTATTTTGTGCTATACTATGCAGATTTTAAATTGTTCCATATTTGCCAGATAATCAAAGACTAAGATAAAATTATGCATTTTGTTGTCCTCATCATGCCCTTGCAGTACAGAGATGTCAAGCTGTAATATTACAACAATAAATCTTGACCTTTTTCTTCTATAAAATCTATTTTGATCTTGAACATGGGAAAGATGGAAAGTGAGGGAAATCTAATGCATTATTGTTGGAAAGCTAACTAAGTGTAGAAAATGCATACTGAAGACATTAAAAATCAATTTAGAAATAAATAGCATTTTTGTCAGACTTAAGAATTATTTATTAGAGGTTGTAGGTACATCCCTATCACCAAGACAACACCAAAAATGAGACTTGCAGGAAATAATGAACAATTAGCCTAGTAAATTTCTTTCTTTCCATTTTATTCTGAAATAAGCTCACTTAAATACGTATTTTCTCATATACATTTACATATAGAGAGACACATATGCAGAAAAATATCCATCCTGAGAATAAATCAAGTCACTCCTAGTAGTGCTAAAATCCAAAATGCCATGCTGGAAAGCATTAAGGGATTTACTGAAATGGATGTGGACTGCCTCCTTCTCTGAGTCATCAGGTTTTAAATAGAAATGAGATAGTAAATTTCTGCCCGCATCACACTGTGTGTCTTCTCTGATTCACTACTCTCATTCATCTTACTGCTCTCTAATTTGTAAAGATGCAGGCAACGTATAAATATTCATGGCAGCTCTGGAAATAGACTTCACGGTGCTCAGTCTTCCGTTAGAAATGGGCAGAACGTCAAATAGGGCTGGAGACGAGTTTTAAAACGATACACTTGGCTTTCTACTTAATAAAAAAAAAAAAGAATAGTATGATTATGTCAGAGAACAGTTTCACAGCAGAAATCAGACTGTAGCTTAAACTGATGGACCTCAAATCCACGCACATCAGAGTCAGCTCAGGAGTTGATGCGGTTACCAATGTGTATGTCTAGTGTTTCCAAGTCAATCCACTGTAAATACAACCCAGATAACGTTTCCTTTAGGTCCACAGGCTTCATCCCATGATGCCCCGCAGGTGGTACTGTTCGGGGAGCTGTAGGGCCTTTTGGGAGTGAAGACTCCGGAGAAAGTGGGTCACTGAGATCATACCTTAACATGAAACATTCACAGCAGGGCCTCACTTTCTGTTTATTCTCTGCTTCTAAATTGTGAATACAATATGGACTGCTGGCCTCCTGCTCCTGTAACTGTGACCTTTCTGATTGATGCCATAGCTTCCCCAGCCCACAGAATCTATGTCTCTGGAACACTAAGTTAACATACCCTCTTTTCCTTAAGCTGATTCTTCTAGAGTATTTTATCACAGCCAAAGGAAAAGCATCTAAAACTGTGAAGAGCTGTATTCAATTACTGGAAAGTCACATCAAGTCAGTCCAACGAACTTTAGGTTGTTGCTGTCAAACTCAGAGCTAAACATACAAGGATAATATTCAATCAATGGGGTTCAAATATTAAAATAAAAATATATATGCTCAGTATAAGTTACCAGACAAAGAAAGGATTTAAGCTAGTTTATTCCATCTCAGAAAACTTGGGTGCTGTCATTTCAGAAGCGTTGATGAGAGTCTATGGGTAAAAAGAAGAATTCACACAAGGATGTACTGGCTTCAAAATATCTGTGGCTATAAGAAAAGGAAGCATGTGGAAAAGTCATGGATTGACCTGGCCACAGAACAAGAGTGCAGAGTCTTTGATTTTTTTTTTAATTTTGTGAAATAGGTAATCTGTCCACTGAAAGAGATTTTAAATGTGGTTTGAAGCATGGAAAGTCAGTTATTTTGAGATTCAACCAGAATAAGGTCTCATCTGGAAACCAATGGTTAGATAAAGAAGGCAATACATTCATTGACATTATCTCGCTACTATATAGCTAGAAATCAGAAGAGGTAGGAGAAAAATCCCTTCAGAGTTTAAAACACTCCTTCAATTAAGTTTTGATTGAAATTCTCTTGTTTCATTGTTATTGTTGCTGCAGCTCCAGATTCGAGAGGGAAGAGCCGGACTCTGGATAAACCCAGTGAGTACTTTCTATTACTCAGAAACCCGAGTGGAGGCAAAGACAATATTTACTAAGACACTGCATATATTTCAGTCCAAGGCTAGCCATCTAGTTTGCACAGGTCTCTTGACCTTAACATCCATTTACATTTAGTAACTGTATCCAAGAGACTAAAATAATTCATGTAGGGCAAAATTTTGAGCACATATATATTTGAAATTTCAAAAAGAATTGGGCTGCAGACTTCAAACTTTGAACCTTAGCCTCCAGAGGAGCCAAACACAGACAGTTTCACCCATTACTTTCCAAGTGGGAGGCAATCAACTGCATCCTCATTTTACCTGGGTTTAAAGAGAAACATCCAGGGCTAGAAAGTTAACTGATCAGGTTCAGGCCCCACCACAAACACCAGATGATTTACAAGAGCCTCTAACTATAGAGTCAGGGCACCTGGCATTCTCTGGCCTCCTACCTGACATATTTGCACACACCACTCACATACGTGTATATAATTAAAAACAAAAGAAATCTTTAACAACACTAAGATGCAAGGAAGTAAATATCTTCCCATAAAACTGGCTTCTTGAATATCTCAAACCAGAACCAAAAATGAGGAAAAAACTTTGACATTACACAAATCTGAAAACACTATGAAATTGACTCTAATTTTTCATTCTTAATTTTTTTCATAATTTTTATTGAGCTCTACAGTTTTCTCTGTTCCCTTTCCTGCCTCTGCCCTCCCCTTCAACCCTTTGCCAAGGTCCCCATGCTCCAAATTTACTCAGAAGATACTGTCTTTTTCTACTGCCCATGTAGATTAGATCTATATAACTCTCTCTTAGTGTCCTGATTGTTGTCTAGGTTCTCTGGGATTGTGCTTTGTGGGCTGGGTTTCATTGCTTTACGTATAAAAACCACTTATGAGTGAGAATGTGTGAAAATTGTCTTTCTGTGTCTTGGCTACCTCACTCACAATGATGTTTTCTAGCTCTATTCATTTGCCTGCAAAATTCAAGATGTCGTTATTTTTTCTGCTGTGTAGTACTCTATTGTGTAAATGTACCACATTTTCCTCATCCATTCTACAGTAGAAGGGCATTTAGGTTGTTTCCAGGTTCTGGCTATGAAAAACAATTCTGCTATGAACATAGTTGAGCACATGTCCTTGTGGCATGATTGAGCATTCTTTGGATATTTACACAAAAGTGGTATTACTGGGTCTTGAGGAAGGTTGTTTCCTAATTTCTGAGAAATTGCCACGCTGACAACCAAAGGGGTTGTACCAGCTTGCATTCCCACCAGCAATGCAGGAGTGTTCCATTTACCCCACAACCTCTCCAGCATAAGTTGTCATCAGTGTTTTTGATCTTGGCCATTCTTACAGCTACAAGATAGAATTTCAGAGTTGTTTTGATTTGCATTTCTATGATGACTAAGGATGTTGAACATTTTTTAAGCGTCTTTCAACCATTTTAAATTCCTCTGTTGAGTTCTCTGTTTAGGTCTGTACTCCATTTTTTATTGGATTATTTGTTCTTTTGATGAACAATTTCTTGAGTTCTTTGTATATTTTGGAGATCAGACCTATGTCTGATATGGGGTTACTGAAGATCTTTTCCCATTATGTAGGCTGTCGTTTTGTCTTGTTTACCATATCATTTGCTTTACAGAAGCTTTTCCATTTCAGGAGGTTCCATTTATTAATTGTTTCTCTCACTGTCCATGTTTCTGTTGTAGGAATGTCTTTACGCCCATCATCATAATAATAAACTCTCTTTTATTTGTTTGTTCGATTTTTGAGACAGGGTTTCTCTGTGTAACTGCCCTGGCTGTCCTGGAACTCACTTTGTAGATCAGGCCTGTCTC
>PVIU01013273.1:0-56679 GCA_004026605.1 Ondatra zibethicus | reverse complement strand
CAGGGATTATGGGATACAGCTGGATCAAGGAGGCAGGGATTATGGGATACAGCTGGATCAAGGAGGCAGGGATTATGGGATACAGCTGGATCAAGGAGGCATGTTTAGGATCTCAGGAGCCATAAATGCCTGGGGGGAGTGGGGAAAGCTATGTTGAACTTTTCTGCACACATCATCAATGCCTGCATATGGAGCAGAGAAGGATTTGCCATCTGTCTTAACCTTGCCCAAGGAAGGCTTTGCCACTTCCAAGGCACTGGGGTCCTTGACATGTCTGCTCCTGTCAACAACAAACATTCACTCAGGATTGTTTGACCGCATTACTTGGTCATAATCAAATTGGGCTACATGTATAAGTAGAGAAAGTGTTAGAAGGCACATGCTATCATCTTTGAATTTTGTTTTGAAATTTCTTTTGCCTCAAACTTTTTTCTTTGTTTAGGGGCATTGTGTAATTTGTAGTAATCATTTTTATAATTATTTTAATTTTCTTTTTAAAGTTTATAAATAGGAGCCAGATATAGTGATAAATACTTACAATCTTCGTCCTCAGGAATCAGGTCAGGAAAATAGAAAGTTTGATGCCACACAGATTCTCCCTTAATAAAACAATGAAGAATTTATTAAACTAGACACTGTACATTATAAGAGATAGAAGAGTGAAGGAAAATCAAGTCTTTACCGTCATGATTATAACTATAAATCTCATTGCAATAAGTATTTTTTTTTCTGTAGAATACAGTGCGTGGCCTGTCATGCAGTCAGTATGTAAGTGAACACATTATATTTGTTAAGTGTTGTAGGGGGATACTAATATGTGAAATAGGACCCTTGATGGGTTTACATTTCCAAGTAGATATACTGTAGTCTCCTATCCCCCAAATCTAGTAAGTAATATAGACATTTAATGTGCTTGACCAAAAATGTTGTGCCGTGGGAACTCCAAATTTTAAAATTCTAAGGAAATAGTACAGAGAGAATTTTTGCAAGGGCTGGAATTGAACTGCTTATTTTGAATTGGTATGCTGACCTAAATTGATAAATTCCAGAGACTTTTTGAGATAGGACAGTGAAAAGTGTGGGATCTGTAATGCTAGAATAAGTGATGAAATCTTTCTAGTTGGTAGTTTATAAGGAAATAACAGAGAAATGAGGTGAGGCAAGAAATCTGGTTATAAAGAGCCTTTGTATTATTAAATTTTAAAGATTTGTATACATTTTCATTCTTTTTCCTTGAAAAAGATGACTTAGTGAAGGATGCCTGGTGACTTACATTTGGTCCTGTGAACTTTTGTCACACAACCCTGTGACAATGGTTGTTTTTATTCTCACCACTTCTATCGTACTTTTAATCCACTAGATGCCATTATGAAACCAGACAATGAAATTGTTGAAGCATTAACTCCTGTACTTTGTGTAGAATTGATTAAGTAATGGCATCATAATTTAATTTCTGAATGTTAGTGAAGTTTTCAGGTTTTGTTTCTTTAAACTGTAGAAAAATAGAATACTGGGGTTGGAATTTTAAGTTGTTTTTTTTCCCCTTTTTATTTTATTATTTTATGTGATGGGTATTTTGCCTGTATGTATATGTCTGTGCACTATGTGTATGCAATGTCTGCAGAGGCCAGAAGAGGGTATTGGAACTCCTGGAACTGGGGTTGCAGAGGGTCTGGAGCTGTCATGGGTGCTCAAGCTTAAACTAGTGTCCTCTGGGCTGTATCAGTTTCGTGCAGCCCAGGTGGCCTTAAACTCACAGAGATCCATCTGCCTCTGCCTCTCGAGCCCTGCGATTGAAGGTGTGTGCAAACCACACCTGACTGACATTGGGTTTTTAAAGTTCATGCGACATTGAAATATTTAAGCATGAAATATTTGACATCTGGAATATACTTAATAATATAAGGATCAGCTAGTGTCTTACTACTTTGCTGTTGCTGTGATAAAAGCAACCTAAGGGAGAAAGGGCTTAGAGTCCCAGGGACATGCATTCTGCTGTGGCTAGGAAGGCATGGTGGCAGGAGCAGGAGGCTGTGTGGTCACACTGTGTATGCACTCAAAAAGCAGAGTCTGTAGGAAGTGCAGCTGTGCTAGAAAGCCTCAAGGCTCAGCCCCAGTGACCTACTTCTTCCAGCAAAGCTCCATGTCCTAAAGGTTCCACAACTTTCTCAAACAGCATCTTTAGGTAGGGATCAAGTGTTCAAACATGTGAGCCTGTGTGGGACATTTGACATTCAAACCACGGGATGTAGAGAGTTAGAGGTAAGGTAAGTTTGTCCAGGAGTTAATGCTGAGTCTAGGTTATATGCTCGAATTTTAGGTGCTTACTTATACTTCCCTTAAAAGAAAGTTAGGAGTAGGCTGGAGAGATGGTTCATAGATTAAGAGCATGGGTGAGAGCCCAGGTTCAGTTCCCAGCATCCACATGGCAGCTCACACTGTCTGTGACTCCAGTTCCAGAAAATCTGATGCCCTCTTCTGCCCTCTGCAGGCACTGCACTTGCATGGTTAACAGACATACATGTAGGTAAAATGCCCATACACTTAACATTTTTAGGGGCCAGTGGTTCAGTGGGGGAAGGCACTTGCTGCCAAATCTAAAGATCTTGAGTTCAATCTCAAGGACCCGCATAGAGAATGGAGAAAACCTGCTTGTGCAGATTGTCCTGTGTTTCAGCTGTGATTTGGGACACTGTATTGTTGTTTCCCCAAGTGAAGGTGCTTGCCACCAAGCCTGAAGACCTGAGTTTGATATCTGGGACCCACATGCTGGAAAGAGAGGAAAACTCCCACAAATTATCCTCAGTCCTCCACACATTCTCTCTCTCTCTCTCTCTCTCTCTCTCTCTCTCTCTCTCACACACACACACACACACACACACACACACTAAATAATTAGTTTTAATGGAAATGTGATTTGGCTAGTTTTTCTCTTTGTGTCTCTACCCAGCCTCCTACCTATTAGCACTTGATAGTCCCTACCTGCTGACAGACCAGATATGATCAGGAACGTAAACTGAGGCACTAGAGCCACAGAGTGGGAAGAGATTTCAAGTGGCCACAACCCCTTTTGTTAGTACTGATACTCGTTATTAAGGCTTTGTTTTCTGTGGTGTCTCTTGGTTATTTTATTTAGATTTCACCTTAAAAACGTCTTACTATATCTTCATTCTCACCATGTAACACATTTATCTTTAGATCATGCAGTTTACTGCTGTTCTCTCAAGACTAGCATGGTTTATTTTAACTTTCTGTTTCTCACTGAATATTTTGCTGTCTTTGTTTTTTAAAATAACTTTTTAGTTAGCATATGAAATAATTAATTTCATTATGAGATTTTTATGTATATCATTATACCTTTCTCTTAATTGCCCTCTTCCACTACCGTCTCCTGTTTCCTATTCTTTACCCTTTTGCTAGCCTTCCTCCCTCTCCTTCTCTCCCCCTTTTGCTATTTCTAAAACCTAGATTTTTGTTTGTGTGTTTGTTTGTTTTTCAAGTCAGGGTTTCTCTCTGTAGCTCTGGCTGTCTTAGAACTCACTTTGTAGACCAGGCTGGCCTTGAACTCACAGAGATCTGCCTGCCTCTGCCTTCTGAGTGCTAGGATTAAAGGCATGTGCCACCACTGCCTGGCCCCTAGGTTTTTTGTAAGAGAAAACATGATGTTTTATTTCTTTCCTCATTACCTGCTTGTTCTGCTCTCTCTTTTAGACCTTTTCTTCTTTTTTAGCCTCCTTTTACTTTCATATTGGGGGTGCACACATACTGTAAGAAAAAGCTATATATAAGAGAAAACGTAATGCTTTTGTCTGAGTCTGGTTTGTTTCACCTAACAAGATGCTCTCCAGTTCCAGTCAACGAGCAAATGACATTATTTCATTTCTCTTCATGGATGAATAGAGTTCCATATGTGTATATCTATCCCATGTTTTCTTCATTCACCATTAGACATTTGTGCAGGTCTTCTATCTTGGCTATTGTAAATAGTGTGCAGCCATAAAGTGGATGTGCCACTCTCTCTGTGATATGCTGGCTTAGATTACAGCTAGAGCTGGGTCACATGATAGTTCTATTTGTAGTTTTGAGACACTTCCAACTGATTTCCACAGTGGCTACAGTGGTTTGTGTTCCTACCAATAATGTATAATAATCCTTTCACCTCACATCCATGCCAGCATTCTGACTGGGTTTAGATACAATCTCAAGGCATTTTTTAAATATGTATTTCCCTGGTAGCAGAGGCTGTTGAACACTAAAAAAAGTATTTCTTGGCCATTTGTATTTTCAGTCTATTTATTGACTGGATAATTTCCCTTTTCTAGTGTCTAACTTTTTCTGTTCTTTATAGATTCTGGGTGTTAATCCTCTGTCAGATGTGTGGTTAGTGACAATTTTCTCTCGTTTTGAAAGGTTCGTCACTTTCTTTTGCTGTGTAGACTTTTTTTTTAAATGTCATGCAGTCCCATTTGTCAACGAGTTCTTAGAACAATTTCCTGTGCTATTAGAGTGCTTTTAGAAATTCCTTAAAATTTTTGAAGTGTTTCCTGTGTGTCCTTCTAATAGTCAAATTAAGGATCGCATATAAAGATCCTTTATCTATTTTTTTCTTACCATGAGAGTGTCATATGGATTTAATTTCATTCTTTTACATGCTATATTTTTATTCTTTTATGACTCCACAGATTCCTAGCATTTTTTTTTCTATCCTGGAAACAGTTACTTTTTTGTAGTGAAGATTTATTTGTTTTTATTTTTTATTTTATGTGTGTCTGTATATCTGTGTGTGGGTTCAAGGGGGCTAGAAAAGAGCATCAGATTCTCTGGAGCTGGAGTTAAAGACAGTTGTGAGTCCTGGGAACTGAACTCAGGTCCTCTGGAAGAGAAGCAAGCATTCTTAATCACTTAGTCATCTCTGTAGCCCTTTAAGTAAATACTTAAATGATGTGAAATAATTATTAAATTATCTATAAGGTGCTGTCTTTTCTATTGCTGTGTTAAGATACCATGACTGACTTAAAGAAGAAGCAGTTGTTGGGGCTTACAGTTGAGTCCATGACCATCAGGGTGGGGAGCATGACAGCACGCAGGCAGGCAGGTGCTGGAGCAGTAGGGGAGAGAAGAGAGAGATAACTAGGAATGATGTGGGCTTTCTAAACCTCAAAAAGTCCACCCCCAATGACATGCCTCCTCCAATAAGACCACACCTCCTAGTCCTTCTCAAACAATTCGATCAAATGGGGACCAAGTATTCAAATATATGAGCCTGTGGGGACCATCTTTTATTCAAACCACCATAGATACCATTCAGGTAATTCAGAGTAACCCACACAAGAAAAGTTTGTATCAAGAATACACTCAGTTGGTGCTGTAGATATTGCACACTGGTTAAGAGCACACTGGTCCTACGTAGTTAGTATGAGGCCATCTAGACTACATGAGACCATGTCTCAAACTCACTCCCCTACTACAAAATCAATATAATATGTAAATATACTTCATTATATTGAAAGAAAAACAACTTGGATAGCTATTTTGGCATTGTACATATCTTAAATTGATAATACGTTCCATAGCAACAAAGTAGGTAACATTCTATAAATATCAAGCCCTATGTTTTCCTATGATGTACACAGTATTAATAGTTTTAGTTTGGTTACATACAAATTCTGTCCTTCCAATGGGCTAAATTACATGAACAAATTAAAAGAGCTAGAGGTTATATATACATATATAATACATTTGTTAATTTTTGCCATGTGTACTTACTGAATGTTTTAAATTTTTATCATATAATAATACTGGTCATATTTTGACACTTAAATCTTGACATTTGTTTATATACTATAAATTTTGGCAAAGGTATCTTTGCTAATGACTAAAATTGATCTGAGCATGACATATCACTTTCTGTTATGTAACATATAGAAGACACTGTATCCAGACCTGTAATAATTGATATGCAGCTCTTTAGCCATTGTTCCAAGCAGCTAAGGCTTGCGGGGAGGCTGTCAGCCCTTAGTAGAGCTTGTGAGATGCCTGTTTCCTCAGAAGGCACTAGAAATGGCTGCTTATCACATACAGGATACTGTCTCTCAAAGAGTCAGAGTGAGTGAACTTTTGTTGACTGGTGTTTCTATGGATGGAAGAAAACCTAGGCTTGTGTTCTCTACCTAAGGTCTGAAGTAGTATTGTATAATTGTGTAAACAAATAAAGAAAAAGGTATATATAATATCCATATTTTAAAAACAGAAGAGCTTTGCCTGTTTCTGAATTTCTCCCTCCACTAAAGTTACTATTTAGTTTTGATTTTTTTTGTAAAGTTTTATGTTTTGGTAGTGACATTCATGTTTCTGAGTAATTAGCTGTTTTGTGACAAAACATTAGCTGGAGAGACACAAAACACAACAGACCAAAGTACAGATACCACCAAAGTCCAACTGATAAACCAGTGCATTTATTGGGATTAGTTACAGGAGCACAGGTGAGGAGTTCCTTACAGAAGCAGAAAGAGTCAGAGACAGCTGCATCACCAAGGCCCACCCCAACCTGGGTGACAGCTCACACAGCTGGGCACCTGGAGCACATCACCCAGGGTGCAGGTAGCTCCACAGTTGGAGAGTGTCCTTCCTAGGGGCCTCCATTGGTCTAAACCTCTTCCAGGCAGCTGGCCTGCTCTGAGTCTTTGCAGGTGTTCTCCTCCAAGAGTCTTCCGTGAAGCTCAGCTTGTTTTAGTCTTGGCAGCTCAGCTGTCTCAGTCTTCTGTGCAGCTCAGAGTCTGAGGTGGACCCAGAGATTTGATTGCTCACTCTGGCAGGGAAGGGATTAGTGAATCTGGTCAGTTTCAGGGACTTCCTGCCGCTATTTTGGGTTGTTTACCTTCCTGTTTAAAGAATTCCCTGGGGGATGGACTATGCAATCTCAGAGGAAACTTGTGCAACATAAGGTATGTGGTAGAGATTCTTATTGATGTCCCATTAGGAAAGGTGAGAATTTGGCTCACTTTTCTTTCCCTCTTGCCATTACACATACTTTTCCATCCCATACCCTCTCTTTATAATATCACTATACTAAAATTTTGCTTAGATTGAGATTCAGCATTTTCAGTGCCATTGCCATAAATATTCATCATAGCTGAGCCAGATGGTAACTGCAATTTTTTATCTGAAGTTATATTGATTCTTTTTATTTGCTGGGTTTTCTGTTCAATTATGAATTTTTCATCTCCACTAGGGAATTATTTTTTTTTAATTATTTATTTATAATGATGTTTGTGTTGGAGGTAGGGCTCGTGGAAGCAAGAAGAGGGCATCAGATCCTTTGTAGCTAAAGTTAAGGTAGTTGTGAGTTCCCTGACATGGGTGCTGGGACTGAACTCACATCCTTTGGAAGAACAATATATGCTCCAAGTAGCCCATTTGTTTGTTTTGAGGCAGATTTTTACTCCTTAACTGAGGCTGCCCTGGAACTTACTACTTAGCTGAGTAGTAAGTTGCAACAATCCTCTTGCCTGAGTCCCCCAAGTGTTTGGATTATAGGCATGAGCCACTACAAACAGCTCCATCAAAAAAGCTTGAGTTGGCTAATCATTCAGTGCTAGTCTGTTAATAGTAATTAATAGCTGTAAAAGATTGAGTTGTGTGTCTAGTTTTGTGTAAGAAAGACACTATTAAATTTTGTATTCTGAATATATTTTATTTTTAAGATTTTATTTATTATGTATACAGTGTTCTGTCTGCATGTATCCCTCCAGGCCACAAGAGGGCACCAGATCTCATTACAGATGGTTGTGCGCCACCATGTGGTTGTTGGTTATTGAACTCAGGACCTCTGGAAGAACAGAGCCATCTCTCCAGCCCGTGAATATACTGCTAAACATACAAATATAAGTACATGCATATACAGTGATCACTATTACCTTATAAGTCTTTTATACTAGTTTCTTTTAATTATCAAATAGTTTTATACTAGTAATAGCTATTTTCTGTGTTTTGAATATTAATTCTTGTTCTTTCATTAGTTACAGTTTTTGTGGCTGCTCTAACATATTACCTCAAACTTTTTTGTTTTGTTTTTGAGACAATGTCTCACTCAGTAGCCCAGAACAGTCTTAAACTCACTGTGTAGCCTAGGCTGGTCTTGTACTCTTGTTCCTGCCTCAGCATCCCAAGTTCTATTATCCATGCCCATATACCCAGATTACCTAACTTAAATGACTAAAGTGTCAGGAATGTATTTGCTGAGGGTTTAGCAGTTAGACATCTAAACTGAGTTTCATGGATCCTAATCGAGGTATCAGCAGGGCCACCTTCCCACAGATTTTAGAAGAAAACACGTTCCTTGACTTTTCCAGCTTTTGGTGTTTACCTGCTACCATTCCTCTCCTTGTAGCTGCATTCTGTAAGCCTTTGTCTGCCTCTTCACACCATCTCCTCTTCTGGCTGAACCTCCCTCTACTGCTCTCTTACAAGGACACTTGTAGTGGCAGTTAGTGTCCATTTGGATAATCTGAAACTTTTCATATATTAGTACTCTTAACCATATCAGCAAGGGTCTTTGTGCCTTATAAAATGTCAGAGTTCAAGGGATTAGGATCTAGTATTTTTGGTTGGCCAATATTCAGACTGCTATAGTTCTTGTCATTGAAAAGACTTTCACAAGGTTGAGGCTTGGCAAAGAGTTAGGGTATTGAAAGAGAAATAAAACACAGTGCTTTTTATGGCTGTTGGACCACTTGAAAAACCTGCTTATGACTCAGACTCTAATAGAAATTAGTAATTGATGGGAAATGAAATTCTGACATCTGTTTCTAGATGAATTACAACAGACCTTTGGAATCTTTGGCCGTATGGTATGGGTCATTGAAACCTATTCTACTTGACAGTGAACAAAGCAGCATATAGCTCACTATACATTGTTTAACTCCAAGTGCACAGAATGTCTTTTTGCATTGTGAATAACTCTCTTGATTTCTCTTGCCACTCTGCACCTGATCCAGAAGTCTTCTTTTTGGTAGAACAAAGAATAATGATTTCAACTGGTTTACCTGGCTACAGGTGTAGACTTCTGGAAACAAGGACTAAGGAGAGAAGATACACTGTGGAACATTGGACTGGTAGTAGGAGTGGTTTTTTTTTTAATCATTTGCTCATTATTAGTAAAAATTACATAGTTTGATTGCTATATCACTACGTCCTAGTTTTCCTCAAGGAAGACTTGATTCTGTTAGCATTTTAGTAGTGGGTTAGAAGTATTCCTAGCCTTGCTGTAGTTTCTTTAATTAGTGTGGAGATGTTTGTTCTTTTCCTGATGCTTTGTGTATCCTAAATAGAAAGATACATAGTTTTTTCCCCTTCTAAATGGACATTCTTTGAAGATTTGAAAGAGATAAAATAGATTCTGCTACTGGAAAAGGAAAATAGTTATGTACTAAAATCACTAGAATAAGGAGTGAATATAAAATCATATGATGGTTACATACCAGTTGTTTCTTAGAATGACTGAAATAAATTGGTTCTATTGTACAGTGTTGCACTCTACATTAACTTAATGTGGTAGTCAACTTCCATTGTTAACTTGACACTGTCTTGAATCACCAGGGAAGAGAGTCTCAGTGAGAGGTTGTCTGCTTCTGGATGGCCTGTGGGCTTGTCTGTGGACGGTTGCTTTAGTTAAATTCGATTGGAAAGACCCAGCCCACTGTGGGCAGCACCATTCTCTAGGCCAGGTGTCTTGAACTAGTAACAAGAATGGAGAAATTAAGCTAGTACAAGCAAGGAGTCAAGTTTGTTGCTGATTGGTGTAATGGGATTAGCACTTTGAATTTTCTGCCTTAACTTCCCTACAATTGATGTGGGATTCCCCTCTGTATGCTGTGAATACCATTGGTTAATAAAGAAACTGTTTTGAGCCTGTGATAGGGTAGAACAGAGCTAGGCAGGGAAAACTAAACTGAATACTGGAAAAAAGAAGGGCAGAGTCAGGGAGAAGCCATGTAGCCCCGGAGACAGATGCCAGATGGAACTTTACCCGGTAAGCCATAGCCACGTGGTGATACACAGATTAATAGAGATGGGTTAGTTTAGGATATGAGTTAGCCAGAAATATGCTTAAGCTATTAGTCAAACAATATTGCAAATAATATGGTTTCTGTGTCATTATTTCGGGACTGAGCAGTAGGGAACCAACAAGCAACCTCCTTACAACATACAATGGTGGACCTGGAATAGTAAGCTGAAATAAACCACTTTTTCCGCTAACCTCTGAGTTGCATTTACAGGGTATTTTTGTCACAGAAATGACCTAGGACAGTTAGGCAAGCTTCCTGGAGGAGAAGGAAATCTGAAAAAAGGCTAGTATTAGATTTCAAATGAGGTAGTACAGAAAAGAGTCACATAAATAAGAAAATAAGAGTTTTAGGAGAACTAGGTATGGAGTCTTATAGCAAAGAGTAATAAAAAAACATTTATGCAAGATGAATAGAAGATAAGGAATGTATTTTCTCAATAAAGCCTTATTCTGGTATTACTTCCTGACATTTTATGTATAAAAGGTATGTATCTTTTTCAATGGGTTTGCTTTATAGAACTTAAGTCAAGTCACAAAGTTACCCAGTTTTATCGTAGAATAATGATAGCAATATTATAAAGTGCTGTCAGCAGACTAAAATCTCCTTTGCAAGTAATCCTCTTGTCCTGAACCTGGCATCTTTTAATAATAGAGACCTGTTTTCCTGTTGGAACACTGGGTGCATTTGGTATTAGGACTTTAACCTGTTTTTGTTTTCTTTTTTTCCACCTTCTCTGGCAGCTTAGTCAAACTCTAAAACAGGCACGTCAGCAGCTGGCATCCTTTAAAACTGTGAGTGACAAAAAGACACCAGTGTTTCTAAATGGTAGAAGGAAAAATTCTCCTGCCCATGAGGTAAATTAATTTCCAATATGCTGTTTTTAAAAGTATGTGAAAATATATCTAGGAATTTATTTTTATATCAACATAATTTAGAAATGCAAAATAATTGAAGTAATATTTAATAGGAAATACTTGACTAAATTAAGATATACCTAAATATAGCCATTCTTTTAAAAAATTATATTTTCAAATAATATCTGAAGAACAGGGAAAACTTTTAACTGAAAAAAATAGTATATAAAATTACATATACTATAATCTTAATTTTAAAAATACATGTATTTATTTAACAAGTGTTAACACTAGGCCGTGGTGGTGCACACCTTTAGTCCCAGCACCTGTGAGACAGACTCAGGCAGATCTCTGAGTTCAAGGCCAGTCTGGTCTACAGAGTGAGTACAGGACAGCCAGGGCTACACAGAGAAGCCCTGCCTCAAAAGACAAACAAACAAAAAATAGTGTTCACTATTTCCTTACTAAAAGGTAAAACTTAGGTATTATAAAAATTTTAAAATGAAGACAAGGAAATAAAAGTTATCTATAACATTACACAAAACTGTGAGACACTGTATTTGATCCCAGCAAGTACAAGAAAGGAACAGAAGACCAGTATTGTCTTCCTGTACTGTAGATATCCAAGTGTTTGCCTCATTTTCTTATCATACTTCTCGTTTCAGATTCTTGTTATTCACTTGTTTATTATATACTTCCCCAGTAACATTGAAGCCCCCTGAGAGATCTCTCGTTATTTTCACCAACAGGTTAACATTTGTGTTTTTGTTTGTTTGGTTTGGTTTTTTATTTGTTTGTTTTGATGCAGGGTTTCTCTGTGTAGCCTTGGCTGTCCTGGAACTTACTCTGTAGACCAGGCAGGCCTCAGATTCACAGAGATCTCCCTGCCTCTGCCTCCTAAGGGCTGGGATTAAAGGTCTGTGCCACCACTGCTCAGCATGAGCAGTATTTTTAATAAAGGAATTAATTTAATTCTAAACTTAAATTTAGAATGAAGAATTAGAAACTAAGTGTACATCCAGGCTTAAAAGTGTTTAAGCCTGTACTTAACAAAATGGCATTGTTTAGGTGTCCTACTTATTTCAAATATTAGTAGTTTGGATGTTCGATTCTTATGTTTTCATATATTTGCTCAAGTTTGGCATTAACTTCCAGGTTTTAATGACAGCATCTAGTAAAATAGATCCTTACTTAGCTTTTTGGTGTATTTCTGCCCATCAACTATCTCTCAGTTCTTTGCCGGTTTCAGTACCTGCTTGGGACCTGGCATGAACCATACACATTGTGAGCTGCTTAACTACAGCACATAGCCTGTCCTGTTGTGACTTCTGAAATACTTTTTCTTCTGTGCCTTGCGTATTCTCAAACCTGCCATGTGTTTGGACTATTAGAGTCATTGGTGGGTACTATTAGAAAAGGGACTGGACATTTTTAATAAGACAGGAAAAAGGTGTTGTTAGTTCCTAGAGACTGTTATTTGTTTGGAATGTCCTCAGGCCTTTCAATTGTCGTTTTCCCAGAGAAAATGTTGTTCACTGACCTGACTAAAATAATTAATCCTGTAGAAGAGAGAATTAATCCTGAAATAACATCCTTGTACAAACCAGTTTCATACGTCAGAGTTGCCATATGAGTGTAATTTATTATTATTATTATAATGATAATGAGTTCAAACTTGCTGTTTGTTTCCAGAGAATGCCATGTCCTTTTTCCAGATAAAAGAATAGAAATAGATCACTCCATATAACTAGGAATGATCTATGAAATTAGTGAATTTTTTCTTACACGTACACCTTTACTTACAGCTGACCTGTATATTTGTGTGAAGCAGAAACTACCAATTGGAAGGGAATTACATTATAACCCATAACCCAGCTAAATTCTGCCTTCATTTTCTTACTAGATTTTAGGGGCATTATACTCCTATCTAATTGTTACTGCCATTCAAAAATTGAGATACAAGTACAACATGTTCATGTTTGACCCTTTTTAGGTTGCCAAGACTGAAATTAAACATCTTCTGTAATCATTGGTGGCTAGAATAACTGCAAGTTGTCATTTCTAAAGTTTATATATTCTTCCAGTGTATTTTATTCCACGTGTTGACATGTAATTTATTTATATAGTTGAAGTGAAAATAGTAATTCTTTTCCTTTATTCTAAGCTGCTAGATCATTAATAAAGATTGAGTATCATGAGCACATTGCTTTCCCTAGATTATTTATATATGGACTGGCTTGTTTTACCTCCCCAGAAAGCACTTCTTAGCAAACCAGCATGCATCAAGATAAACAAAGAAGCAAGAGAGGACCCCCCTGGTAAGATCCATGAAGGCCCTTTAACTACAATTCATTACCAGAACTTTATGGAAAATCAGGTAGGGAAATGTAGATACAGGTGTTTATTGCCTATTTATATCTCTTATAAAGAAAATGTCTATTGAAAAATTTTAATTGGATCATCTTTTTATCATAAGGGTTTAAATGTTCTCTCTATGTTGTGAATGTATTTCCCTTATTAGACAGCAGAGATGTGTGAGCTTCTCCCATTCTGTAGACTGTCATTTCACTTTTAACAGTAGCATCATTTATAGGCCTCAAAGTTTAGTTTTGGAGTGGGTCTGACTTATTGTTGTCTTTTGTTCCTTGCTCTTTTAGTGTTACCTCTCCTAGCATACATGGGATCATGAAGTTTTATTTCTAGGTTTTCTGAGTATATAATTTTAGCTCTTACTTTGAAGTCTGTATTCATCTTTAATTGATTTTCATGAATGAATTGAAGAACGGGTCCACTTCATTCTTTTCTGTGTCGATACCCAATTATCTTAATACCATCTGTTAAAGAGTTATTCTTTTCCCATTGAATTGTCTGACACCCTTGTCAGATGTCAGTTCATGATAAATATGAGGGTTTATTTCTTACCCCTCCTCTTTCTAATATTCTGTGTGTCTGTATGATTTGCTTGTTAATTCAACTTTTTTTTGCTTATTTTTGTTTTTTGTTTGTTTTTAAACCAGCTGACATTTTAGAATTCTTGAGTCTGTAGATCCACTTGTGAGCTATAGTGTTGGAAATGTGGCCAATGTGTGGCGTGTGTGTGTGTGTGTGTGTGTGTGTGTGTGTGTGTGTGTGTGTGTGTGTGTATTCAAGTAAGGTTTCAGTGTATTGCCCAAGCTCGTCTCAATTCATGGGCTTTCATTTCTTTCTTCAAAGCTCTGGGACTATAAATCGCCCACCAAATCCAGCAATATTGTCAAAAAACAATATTTTCTCCTAGTCTGAACATAGAATATCTTTTCATGTATTTAGATCTTTAATTTCTTTTAGTAATGTTTTAAAGTTTTAAGTATACAGCTTTATACTCTATAAACAGTCAATTACATTTGATTACATTGTTCTGCTAGACTTGTTTGTGGTATGTAAAGTATTATTCTAAAGTTATTGTAAAGATATTGTTTCTACTTGTAATAGCTATGTTTAGTGAGCTTTTGGATTTTGCTTTTTGTTTTTATTGTTTGCTTTTTCTTTAGGACCTTGGCTGTGGGGAAATTTCATCTGTTGTGACAGGTGAAAAGGAGAAAGAAGATTGGCTTGTGGGTTACCAGCAGGATCTCCTTTCTGAGGACAGAGAAAAGGCTATCAGCAAAGTTCAGGTAAAGCCAAAAAAGTAAACTTATGGTCTTGGGGCACAGATCTATAATCTTAGCTCTTTGAGAGACTGAAGCAGAAGGATTACAAGTTCACAATCAGCCTTGGATACAGTGTGTGAGTTCAAGACCAGCTTGAACAATTTTGTGAGAACTTATCCCAAAATAAAAAGAGGATTGATGGCCAGGCGGTGGTGGCACACCTTTATTCCCAGCACTTGGGAGAGAGAGGCACGTGGATCTTAGTGAGTCCGAGGCCAGCTTGGTCTACAGAGCAAGTTCCAGGACAGCCAGTACTGTTACACAGCCTGTCTCAAAAAACAAAACAAAACAAAAAAGGAGGCGGGGGTGATTGAGTATGTAGCACAGTGGGAGAGTGTTTGCCTAGCATGCATAAAGTCCTGGTTTAGTCACCAGTACTGCAAAAAAGCATTAAAAAAAAAAAAAGTGTGATTTGAATTAGGGATTTATGGTATATTTAGGATTATTGACTCAGGTTATTTTTTTAATTAATTAATATATTTATACAGTATCCTGCCTGTAGGCCAGAAGAGGGCACTAGATCTCATTATAGGTGGTTGTGAGCCACCACGTGGTTGCTGGGAATTGAACTCAGGACCTCTGGAAGAGCAGTCAGTGCTCTTAACTGCTGAGCCATCTCTCCAGCCCCTCAGGTTATTTTTTTGTTTTGTTTTTGTTTTTCAAGACAGGGTTTCTATGTGTATCTCTGGCTATCCTGGAACTCACTCTGTAGACTATACTGGCCTTGAACTTATGGAGCTCTGTTTACCTCTGCCTCCTGAGTGCTGGGGTTAAAAGTGTGCACTACCATCACCCGGCAACTCAGGTTATTTTATTTTATTTTATTATTTTTTAAAAAATATTTATTTATTATGTATACAATATTCTGTCTGTGTGTATGCCTGCAGGCCAGAAGAGGGCACCAGACCTCATTACAGATGGTTGTGAGCCACCATGTGGTTGCTGGGAATCGAACTCAGAACCTTTGGAAGAGCAGGCAATGCTCTTAACCTCTGAGCCATCTCTCTAGCCCCCTCAGGTTATTTTAAAGTTGGACAAATACTAAGGTTTCACCCTTCTAGCTTTGCTTGATTATTTTTGGGATTCTTAGGAGAAAATCTGGATTTTTGCTGCCATCTAACAGTCTGTGTTTGTTATTTATATTTCCTTTTAGAAAGTAAAATTTAAAAATCCATTATTTGTTGTGATAAAAGAAGATGAACAAAAGCAATTGAATCTTCATAGCCTTCAGGCTGTTCTTCCACAAGCCCAGGGTTATCTTGTAGAAGTTCAAGGCAACTGTCCAGAATCCCAGAGTGGTGTGATAGATGTCCTTAATGTTGAGCCCAAAGCTTCGAGTAGTGAACCTAAAACTCCAGGTGTTGAGCCAAACACCCAGGCCACTGGAATTGAGTTTAAGACCTCAGAGTTAGAAGGCCAGGCTCTTACAACAGCAAGTCAGGACATTGTTAAAGCCCAGACTATTGAGCTTGATGGGAATATTGAGTTGGAAGCCCATGATTTTCTACCTCCAAATCAGACCTTTTCAACCAGAGACCAGGATTTTCTGCCCAAATGCCAAGACCAGGACTCTTTACCCAGAGACCACCATGTTCTCTCTAAATACTGGAATGTTCTTCCTAAACGTCAGGACCAACATTGTCTACCAGTAGACCAGGAATTTCTACCTAGAAACCAGCTTGCATTATCTGAAGAACAGAGTCATCCACTCGAATGTCAGATCCAGTATCTCCCACCTAAAGAAGAGAGTTTCCTGCCCAGATGCCAGTATATTTTACCTATGTATCAGGACAGAAGAGGTCCACATGTTCTTCCTAAATGTCAGGATCATGATGTTCTTTCCAAAGACCAGAGTAGTAATCTACACAAATGTCAGGAGCAGGATCTTCCACTCCAAAACCAGGTAAAATAAAGTGGAAAGGGGGTACAAGTCATAAGTGACTTTGGTTTGTAATAGAGTCTACAAAGATTCTTCTACAGCTGATTTGGAGATTCCTAGCTGGAGACAGCACTTTCCTGACTGATTTTTGAAACTCCAGGGTTCCTACAAAATGTTAAAGTAATGTCAGCAGTATATTTTCTCTATCTGGGAGATTTATATGTAAAAAATAATTCTATATTAGGATAAATATTTCTGTCAGTCATCATCTGTTTTGGCAGCTGGAAGTTGAAAAGAGGCATGGCCTACAAGTACCAGCTGTATCTTTCAACACAGGTTCCAGGCCACTTCTCTGCTAGAGACCATTTAGGGCCAGAGGAAGAAGAAGGGGCTGTGCAGAGAGAACAGTTTGTAGGGTTGTAGTTGGCCAGCTTCCCTCCCAAGCCAACAGTCTAAGCCAGCCTGTTATTCTTAACTAAGCAATCAGTGCACAGTGTTTGTTCTTTTTAAAGCAAATATGATGAAGCCAGAATCAGTTCTGAAAGGTAGACAGGGAGAGAGTCACTTCCTCTGATGTTTGTCAAGATCTCTGTGGGCACCATCAGGTCTCCATCAGGAGCAAGGTAGAGCAGAGAAAGGACAGAGATTAGCAGAAACTTAACTCTTTGAGGTTTAGTTTGGTCTTGCAAAATCTCTCAGCTGAATTGGGAACTGACAAAGCATGGTTTCCTGCGATAATATATCATATTACTCTGAATTTAAAAATTACCTTGACGTTCTTACCAAAGTCTTCATTATTATTTCTCTCATACTATTCCTGCTGGACAATTTTTCCTCTTTTAGAAAGTAATTTTAGGGAGCCATTCTCTGATACGACAGATGGGAAAGGGAGAGAAATATTTTCTCTTGCGAGTCACCACAACAAACTGTTCTCTCTGCACAGCCCCTTCTTCTTCCTCTGGCCCTAAATGGTCTCTAGCAGAGAAGTGGCCTGGAACCAGTGTCTGCCTCCCAAACCGCAAGTTCAGGATTTTATTAGAGACCAGGTAGGGCAGCATACACTCAGTGTGAAGAAGGATGTGTAAATGCTTAACAGTTCAGTTCTTGCTCTTCTCTTTCTCTGTTCTATCTTGTACCTAATGGTACAAATGACCCTGATTTAGTAAGTCAGATAAATTCTCCCACTTAAAAGGCAGTCTGTTTTAATTTACCAGGATTATTCTCTATTGCTAAATCCCACCATATTATCACAAACTTATTGCCTCAACATGAAGAGTGTAAGAAATAGTAGACCTTAATCCATTTTAAGGTTTGGTGAGTTTGTTAGATTCTTCTGTGTGCAGTTTAGGATTAAGAATTAAAATCTAGTAGCATTGGATTAAAAGTGTAGCATTGTTCCTGATTCCTGAGCATCAATCAAGATTTACATGGAGTTCTCCCTGAAGCCTGCAAGATTTTGACTAGCCTATTACCCTGACTGATTATTATTGCCATTATTATTGGTTTTGTTATCTTTTAGGACATGTTTCTCAAGCAACCACCAACTTTCATGAAAGGAGAGAGATACGATGAGGAGTTACCTCTGGTGTGTCCTCAGATCCAGGACCAAATCTTCCTTAGAGAAGAGGTAGAGAGCACCTATAGAATGAGGGCTGAATAACTCCTACAAAAGAATAACAGACCATTTATTAAGCTAGCTTGTATGCGGAAAACATAAACCTAAGACTAAGAATAAAACGTCTAGTTATTTTAAATGTGCTAAAATAATATGTGATTTACTTTAAAATACTCCTGAAAAAATTGGAGAAGGCTAGAGAGATGGCTCAGTGATTTAGAGCACTGGCTGTCTTCCAGAGGAATCAAGTTCAGTTTCCAGCACCCACACTGTGGCTCACAACCTTCTATAGCTCCAGTTCCAGGAGATCAAGTGTCCCCTTCTGACTTTTGCAGGCACCAGGCACACGCATAGTGCTCAGTCACAACAGTTAGAAAACACTTACATTAAGGAGTATAGGTATTAGCTCCTCTTGGAAGTTCTGGTAGAATTCTGCATTATAACTGTCTGGTCCTGGGCTTTTTTTGGTTAGGAGGTTTTTGATGACAGCTTCTATTTCCTCGCGACTTATAGGTCTATTTAAATTGTTCACCTGATTTAATTTTGATATATGGTATTTATCTAAAAAACTGTCCATTTCTTTTACATTTTCCAATTTTGTGGCATACAGGCTTTTGTAGTAAGACCTAATGATTCTCTGAATTTTCTCAGTGTGTATTGTTATGTCCCCCTTTTCATTTCTGATCTTGTTAATTTGAGTGTTCTCTGCCTTTTGATTAGTTTGGATAGGGGTTTGTCGATCTTGTTGATTTTCTCAATGAACCAGCTCTTTGTTCCATTGATTCTTTGGATTGTTTTCTATGTCTCTATTTTGTTGATTTCAGCCCTCAGTTTGATTATTTCCCGTCTTCTACTCCTCCTGGGTGAGTCTGCTTCTTTTTTTTCTAGAGCTTTCAGGTGTGCTGTTAAGTCACTAATGTGTGCTTTCTCTGTTTTCTTTATATGGGCACTAAGTGCTTTGAACTTTCCTCATAGCACTGCTTTCATAGTGTCCCATAGGTTTGATATGTTGTGTCTTTATTTTCATTGAATTCAAGGAAGACTTTAATTTCTTTCTTTATTTCTTCCTTGACCCAGGGGTGCTTCAGTAGTTGACTGTTCAGTTTCCATGAGTTTGTAGGCTTTCTGGGGGTGGAATTGTTGTTAAATTCTAACTTTACTCCATGGTGATCTGATAAGACACAGGTGGTTACTCCAATTTTTTTTTTTTGTATCTATGAATGTTTGCTTTGTTACCGAGTATGTGATCAGTTTTCGAGAAGGTTCCATGAGATGCTGAGAAGAAGGTATATTCTTTCCTGTTTGGGTGGAATGTTCTATAGATGTCTATTAAGTCCATTTGATTCATTACATCTGTTAGTTCTTGTATTTCTCTGTTAAGTTTCTGTCTGGTTGACCTGTCCATTAGTGAGAGAGGAGTGTTGAAATCTCCTACTATTAGTGTGTGGGGTTTGATGTGTGCTTTA
Source organism: Ondatra zibethicus (assembly GCA_004026605.1). NCBI lineage: Eukaryota > Metazoa > Chordata > Mammalia > Rodentia > Cricetidae > Ondatra > Ondatra zibethicus. Next base: position 37,109 of record PVIU01013273.1, on the reverse strand, counting down.
AGTTCTAGTAATGTTACTTTTACATATGTGTGTGCTTTTATATTAGGGGCATATATATTCAGGATTGAGACTTCATCCTGATGGATTATTCCTGTTAAGAGTATAAAGTGTCCATCTCCATCTCTTCTGATTGATTTTAGTTTGAAGTCGATTTTGTTCGATATTAGTATAGCCATACCTGCTTGTTTCTTAGGGCCGTTTGATTGAAAAACCTTTTCCCAACCCTTTACTCTGAGATAATGTCTGTCTTGTGGTTGAGGTGTGTTTCTTGTAAACAGCAGAATGTTGGATCCTGTTTTCGTATCCATTCTCTTAACTTGTGCCTTTTTATAGGTGAATTGAGTCCATTGATATTAAGTGATATTAATGACCAGTGGTTGTTAACTCTGGTTATTATATTTTTGGGGGGGGTGGTAGAGTTTGTGTGTTTCCCTTCTATGAGTTGTGCTGGTGTAGGGTTGTTAGATGTCTGTGTTATTATGGGTGTTGTTTGCTTCCTTTCGTTGTGGTTTTCCTTCTAGTATTTTCCGTAAGGCTGGGTTTTTGGCTATGTACTGCTTAAATTTGTTTTTATCCTGGAATATCTTGTTTTCTCCATCGATGGTGAAAGAAAGCTTTGCTGGGTATAGTAGTCTGGGTTTATATCCATGGTCTCTTAGTGCAGCACATCTATCCAAGACCTTCTGTCTTTCATGGTTTCCACAGAGAAGTCAGGTGTAATTCTGATAGGTTTACCTTTATATGTTACTTGACCTTTTTCCTTTACAGCTCTTAATATTCTTTCTTTATTCTGTATGTTTTGTGTTTTGATTATTATATGGCGAGGGGATTTTTTTTTTTGATCCAGTCTATTCGGTGTTCTGTATGCTTCTTGTACTTTCATAGGAATATCCTTCTTTAGGTTGGGAAAGTTTCTTCTATAATTTTGTTGAATGTATTTTCTGGGTCTTTGAGCTGGAATTCTTCTCCTTCTTCTACCCCTATTATTCTTAGGTTTGGTCTTTTCATGGATGTTCTGTGTTAAGAATTTGTTGGATTTGTTGTTTTCTTTGATCAATGAGTTTATTTTCTCTATCGTATCTTCAGCGTCTGAGATTCTTTCTTCTATCTCTTGTATTCTGTTGGTTATACTTGTCTTTGTAGTTCCTGTTTGTTTACCCACATTTTCCATATCCAGCCATCCCTTGGTTTGTGTTTTCTTCTTTGCCTCCATTTCAGTTTTCAAGTCTTGAACTGTTTCCATTGCCTGTTTGATTGCTTTTTCTTGGTTTTCTAGTGTATCTTTGAGGGATTTATTCATTTCTTCTAACTTTTTGTTAGTCTTCTCATCCATTTCTTTAAAGGAGTTTTTCCACATCCTCTTTAATGGTCTCTATCACTTTCATAATGTTACGTTTAAAGTCGATTTCTTCTACTTCTTCTGGATTAGGTTGTAAGTCTTCCTGTTGCATATTCACTGGATCCTGGTGTTATCATGTTGCTTTTCAGGTTGTTGGAGGAATTCTTGCATTGGCACCTGCCCATCTTTTCCTTTGAATGCAGTCAGGAAAGTCTAGGTGGCTTCGTCCTTTTGTTGTGACTGTGTACTTGGGGGATTTTTCTTTTCTGACCTCTCTTAGGTCCCCTCAGCACTGGAGCTGGTTCTCAGATCCCCTCCTCCCTGAAGCAGGCTGTGGTAGATCTAAGGACCCCCTCCGATGGCTCTACTGGTACTGGATCAGGGCCACTTGCTGGCCAAGGACCTTGCAGACAAAAGCATGAGCTTGGTAGATGCCAGCTCCCTGGAACAAAGAAACCCCCGCAGCCTTGCACTCACCACCCTGTCCCCAGGGCCTCAGCCCCGAAGCAGGCTGAGTTGTGAGATCCTAGGACCCTGCAGATGGAAAGGGGAGCTTGGGGGCAAGCTGGGGTGGGATAGTAGAAAACCCAATAGACAGGAGAAGCCCTGCCGCCAAATGGCCAGAAAGTTTAGGGGATTGGAGGGTGTCTGCATTCCCTTCCTGGGGAGTCCAGGTGGCCGGGTGGGGACACACTTACCCTCCAGATGATTCTGCTGGTACTGGAACAGGTCCACTTACTGGCCAAGGACCTTGTGCACAAAAGCACAGGCTTGGTAGATGCCAGCTCCGTGGAACAAAGAAACCCCTGCAGCCCTCCGCTCACCACCCTGTCCCCAGAGCCTCAGCCCCGAAGCAGGCTGAGTGGTGAGATCCTAGGACCCCGCAGATGGAAAGGAGAGCTTGGGGGCAAGCTGGGGTGGAATAGTAGAAAAGCAGTAGCCGGGAGCACTCAAATGTTTTTAGGAACTTGTATGCATTATCTTTCTGAATTCTCACAATAACATGGGAGATAGATGCTGATAGGATCTTTGTTTTATAGGTAAAATTGTTTTGCAGATGTATTAAAATTGTTAATAAATATTTCTACTTTTATGGTATAACATATTAGAATACTCTGGCTTATTTAGATTACCTGGGGCTATTACTGAAACCTGTAGTGTTTTCACTATTATGTCACCATTTACACAAAGTGATGTGTGTTTTAGAGCTTACATTTTACACAGCAGCAACCATCTATTAACACAACTGAGAAGTGGCAAGAGGATTTACATCTTGGTAGTCGTGAACATCTTCCACGCAGACACCGGAGAGAAACATGCAGCAGGCGACAAGTATGTGTGCTATTATAGATACCTTTAGCCTGAAAGTGGGGAAGCTGATAAAGAGCCATGTTGCAGCTGCATGGTGGTGGTGCATGCCTTTAATTCCAGCACTCAGGAGGCAAAGACAGGCAAATCTCTGAGTTCATTGCCAGCCTAGGCTACAGAGTGAGTTCCATCCAGTACAGCCAACGCTACACAGAGAAACCTTGTCTAAAAATCAGAAAAAAAGCAAAACAAATAAACAAACAACCCACATTTTATTTCAGAACTTGTGCCAGAACTTGTTAGGATGGTGTTGGCCAAAGTTTGGGGATATTGAATTAAGAGCTCTAGTATTTCAAGAAATGTCACAAGACTGTGGTCTATTAAGATTTCTTTATGGATGGCTCATCTGAAGTCTTATGTATTCCCTCTAAAGTTCTGTTCTCAAATGATTTCTGTTTGTGGTTTTATGTGTTTTAGAATCAAAGGCTCTAGGTAACTAGTAGTATTAGGGTGCCTGAAAGAAATCAAGAAATTTCCTTCTGGTCTTATTCAGGGAGTCAGAATGGCATGAAGAAGGGCAGAATGGAGGACATGGCTGAGACTTCCAAAACTGAAGTTCTGCTTTCTGGAACTTGTAGTTTGGCCTGTAAAGTTAGCTTAAGGGAGTACCATCATGAATTCTTCAACATTGTCATTAATAGTCCAAAGAGTAAGGCCCTTTTCTGAGGTGGGTCTTTTGCATTTGTTTTTTTCGTTGGCCTGGAGAGTCTCCCCTTTTTCCTTCATTGGGTCTTTCTGTTTGTTATGATTTGTGTGTAAAATGTCACTAAAGACTCATTTGAAGACTTGGCCCCTATGGTAGTGGTGTTGAGGAGTAACTGGATCATAAAATTAAATTGCTGGCCTCCTTAGGAGGTGGGGTCTAGTGTAGAAGAACATCATTTTGATTTTTTTCTTAACCTGGAATGAGTCCACAGTCTCTCATTTCCTGTGGAAACAAAAACAAAACCTCTTCTCCAAAGTAATGTATTTTTTGACTTAAATTTTGAAGTCAAGGCATTTTCAAAATATATATGTTGGATTAATCCAGCAACATTTATAATCAAATATCTTTTAGCAGCTTTTGCTCCTTCCTCAGCCATCAGACAATTTAAAGACAAAACAATAACATACAGTATACAGACTCTTTATGTATTTTTCATCTTTATGTGGCTTTATTTAAAACTCTATTTCTTTTATTTTTATTTTTAATTTTTTGTATTTTTGAGACAGGATTTCTCTGTGTATCTTAGGCTGTCCTAGAACTCTGTAGACCAGGGTGTTCTTGAACTCACAGAGATCTACCTGCCTATACCTCCCAAATGTTGAGATTAAAGATGTGTGCCACCACACCCAATTACTCTTTTTCTTTTTTATTTTAAGGACTTTATCCTTTTTCTTTTCTCTCACAACCCTACATATACTTTTAAACACACTGTAAACCATTTATAGGTTTCTTCATTTGAATCTATCTTTACTGTATATCTCTTTTTCTGACCACATGATTCTTTAATTTGCTGAACAGTAGGCTAGGATTAAAGCCATGGCTTTGACAGCTGTAGCCAACCCATTCCTTAGCTTTCTGAGAGCCTAGCTTCATGGTGGAGGTACTGGCTGGAGCCATGCTTATTGCCACAACTCTGTGGAGTTTTAAGGTCCCTGTCACCACCAAAAATCATGTGGTCGGCAATTCATAAACACCATTTAAGTGTTTGCTGGTAGGCTCTCTTAAAACAGCTGCAAGGTTTTTGCAGCTAAAGCTGAGTCAGGAAGCCTCTCTTAAATGAAGTAGCAAACAGAGCCCACCCGAGAAAATGCTACCAAGAAGCCATGCTTAACTCTGTTCATTTTTGTCTAGAATTATTTCCCAAACTCTCTCAGGTTGTAAGTGGATTTAGCTGTCCACATTGGCACCATTTGTTGGCAGAGGTTTCTGTCCTACTGGGTCCCACGGTCATTTAGTCCCAAATAAACACACAGAGGCCTACATTATAAACTGATTGGCATAGTAGCTCAGTCTTATTAATTAATTCTTACATCTTACATTAACCCATTACTCTTGTCTGTGTTAGCCACATGGCTTGTTGCCCTTTTTGGTGAGGCAGTCACATCTTGCATCCTCTGTGTTTGGCCTCCTCTCTGTCTGGGTGACGACTATTCCCAGACTCTTCCCAGAGTTCTCGTCGCTTTGCCTCTGCTTCTTGCCTGGCTACTGGCCATTCAGTATTTATTTAAAATACAAGTGACAGGGTACAGACCATTGTCCCACAGCACACCTGAGAAGAGGAACTTTCAGTTGAGAAATTGTCTCCATCAGATAGGTCTGTGGACATGTCTGAAGGGAATGTTCTTATTTGCTAATTGATGTAGGAAGGCCCAGCCCACTGTGGGTGATGCTGTCCAGGGGCAGACGGGCCTGGACTGTATAAGGTCGGTAGATGAGCAAGCCAGGTCAGGCAGGCCAGTAAGCAGACTCCTCCATGGTCTCTGCTTCAGGTCCTGCTTTTAGGTTCCCTCAGTCATGGACCATGACCTATAAGACAAACTCTTTCCTTCCCTAAGTTGTTTTTGCTCATTGTTTATCACAGCAATGGAGAACCAAACTAGAATAGTTGGCTGCCTTCTTCCACAGTTCCTAGGAATCAAACTCAAGTCTCTGGGCTTGTGCAGCAAACACCTTAACCTGCTAAGTTATCTTCCCCTCTTAGATCCTCTTGATAAGCAGATTGGAGCAGTTCCACATTAAACTCTTCTCTTTGTATTTTTATTGCCATAATTTTAGCTCAGATCTTTACCATTTCTTAACTGGTCTTTTAATCAACTTCCAGTGTCTGCCTCTACTTCATCTGATCTAGGAAACTGACTTCTTGACTTTGACTTTTCTGTTCCATTTCAATTTATCTTTACAATACAACTAGACAGAACCTGTTATTTATAGATGCCAATTTAATTTTTAGTGCCCCCAAAGTGATTAGTTAGAATTCATTTTAATGAATTTTTCAATGCAGTTTTAAATGCAGAAAGTATTGATAGCATGAAGATTAGTTACCTTTCCATTTTCTATTTCCTCAGCCTTTCCTTTTCTCTAGACATATCTACTATCAACAGTTTAAATTTCATCAGTCTAGACCACCTAATTTGCATACTCATGCATATAAATAAATTTTTGATTGGGTTGTATATCATATTATTTTTATTTGATGACATTGTATTATATTGATTGTTCTGCAGCTGGCTTTTTAAATTTCACATATTAAACTGATAATAAATTGATTTTTATGTGCAGTAAAGAAGTAAAAATATTTATACCCTTTTGGAGGTATTTCTAGCTTTTTGTGTCTCTAACTTCTATTACATTTACTTATTGGAAGCCAGTGACACTGCTCCAAACCTACCCTCCACCTCAGACTGTGACAAGCAAAAATGCTGTAGGCATTATCAAAAGTGCCTGGGAGATAATTTTATCCATGGACCGATTTTAAAATGAAAAAATATTTAAATAAATGTGGAAAAGAAAAATGAAACATAAAAGAGTAATTCTGTGTTTCTTATAATGTATGATGAAAATCTTGTAAAACTTTTAAAACAAAATGTTGTGATATATAAATATAATACATGGATAAATTCTTTTAGAACATTTAAACACTAGAAGTATACAGAAAGACGGGGATGTTGGTAGAGTGCTTGATTGATTTGTACATGTAAAAGCTTGTGGTTTGATCCCCAGCCCTGCATAAACTGGGTGAGGTGTTGGAGGCCTGTAATGGGAACAGTGGAAAGGTGGAGGCAGGAGGACCAAACTGCACGGTCATCCTATGCTACATACATAGCAAGTTTGAAGCCTGCTTGGGCACTTATAAGCATTTATGTACATCTAAATGTAGGTGCATTTAAAACTTGTGGTAAAGGCTTTGTGAGATGGCTCAGAAGTTAAGGGCCTTTTGCTGTGATCTCTCTGAGTTGGATCTTGGGAACCTATACAGTAGAAGGAAAAACTAACTCCTGAATGTTGTCCTCTGACCTCCACACATGCTCTGTGGCATGCTAATCTGCCTCTTCCCCCACAATAAATGAATGTTTGACTTTTTAAAATTGTTATAAATACAAAATTTAGCATTTAAGTAATTGTATTTATAATATAAATATATTTTTGACATTTTGAAACAGTATCCATATTTAGCCCAGATTGGCATTGAGCATGAAATCTTGCCACAGTCTCTAAATATTAGGATTATAGGTGTAGGCCACCACTCAGCTCACCTTAAGCCTTTTCAGATCATATGTACCAGGGCTTATTTTTAGTCATTTAATTAATGTACATACTATATTTGTTTTAGATATTTCTGTTTAAAGGTTCTGATTTAATTTATATGGTTCTGTTGGGTCTATAACTCAACAGTAGAGTGTTTGCTTCACATGCACAAGCCCCCAGTTTTCATTCCCAGCACCACAAAAGGAAAATATGTGTCGTTGATCCTTTAACATTGCTCTCAGCTGGCAGCATCACTAACTCAAACGTAAACAAAATTAATCTAACATGTATTATCTTTGTAAGGCATATCCTAACAATAGCACCTCACCTCCAGTGCACGTGTGTCTTGTGCTAAGAAATTAATATACACCATAACTTTTCTATGCTTGGGAATGATAATATATCAGCAATATATTGTAGGGAGAGGGTCATCTTAACCGGTGAAATCACCAACAGAAAGCACAAAAACACATCAAGTTTGCTACCATGTAGATTGCAGAAAAGGATGCTTGTTAATAATAGGAGAGCTGAAACAAAGAGTCCCAGCGGGCAGCATGCATGTTTCGTTACTCAGATCTTTCAGGTCTCTGCATGTCTGCCAAGGACTACATAAGCACTGTGAGTGCTGGGGTTACGTATAGATTTGAACATGTAGACAAATTTGTATATATGATGGTGAGTACAAATAATAAAGATTAGCTAACTGTACAGTTTGGTATTTTGTGAGTTTTCACAGGGTTGGCAAACATACCACAGTCAATATAAGAACATTTTCATCACCTGCAAAAAATCTTGTTGCCAGAGACAGTCTCTAGTTCCTTAGTCCTGCTTCTGGTAGTAAAGATAAATAACTTTAAAGAATTTTTAACTATTTTTTCTTTTTAAAAGTAGAAATTATTACTTGACATGAATGTTCAGGTAGGTGTACCAACTAGCCTGACTTTTCTAGAAGATATAGTAGGTAATGAGCCCCAGTTTCTTCCAGCCATACCAGTTCCAGGAAGAATCAGTAGACAGACACATAAAGAGGAGTCACAGAACTTTTAGCAATTTTGTCACTTTTGTAAATTGGACTTTGTAGCAGGTTTATGAGGAGTATCGGTTGGGACTGAGCACTGAATACCATGCTTCACTGGCCTTTCAGTCTGGAGTGGATCAAGAAGAAGACAAGAAAGAGGTATGCAGTGGTGTTGCTTCTGAATTCTCTGTGAAGTTGGAAGTAGTTCACTATTTTAATTCATTAAAACAACAGAAATTCTGGAGCTGACCCTTTGAGAGAACCAAAGTTCAGTTCCCACCCCTAAATGGGGTCTCACAACCATCTATAGCTCCAGTTCCAAGGGATCTGATGTCTTCTGGCCTCTGCAGGGCACTGTTTGCAGATGGTACATAGGCATCATCACAGGCAAAACACTTTGCTTACATGCACAAAAGATACGAAATATTTGAATAACCCAAAATGCATTCTGTCATCTGGACTGTTTCAGCTCCATATCACAAACAAGCAGCTTTTTGCAATCTATTTGGTGCCATACTTGATGCATTTTTAGCACTTTTTAAAAAATTGGTGATTTCTCTGGTTAAGATACCCCCTCAACTATTCTGCTAATATACTATTACTCCCAAGTATAGAAAGGTTGTAGTGTGGATTCAACTCCTAATACAAGGAGTAGAGGGAGGGGAAGGCTGTTATGTGCCTTATAGAGAAAATAAGTGTGTTAAAAAAATTTAATATTAAAAAAATTAGAGACCTGGAGAGATGGTTCAGCAGTTAAGAACACTGACTGACAGTCACTGACTGCTCTTCCAAAGGACCTGGGTTCAGTTCCCAGCATCCACATGGTGACTCAACCATCTGTAACTCCAGTCCTAGAGGATCCAACCCTCTCCTCTGTGGACACTGCAGTGTACAGACATATGTTGAACAGTCATACAGGCGGGCAAAAACATCCATACACATAAAAATAAATACTTTTAAAAAAAGAAAGAAAAGAATAAAAACAGAAATTCCAAAGATGTTAAGACATTATAATATGCTTTAGGCTCATAGGATTTGAGATGCACTTGTTTGAGCCAAGTGAATTTCTCTAGCTGTATTTTCCACTATAACATACTTAAAGGAGTACTTTAAATGTATGGCTTCTCTTCCTCTTCGGTTAAAAAGTACCAGTTTTAAATCCTGGCCATGGGCTGATGTCAGATGAGAAATAAAACATTTTTTGATGCATCTTCAATAATGAGAGTCATTCTACAGATTAAGGTTCTTTCACCAAAGAAGTCATATATTGACCTAGTGTATGTGTAGCTATGTCATCCCTTTGAGTAGCTTGTGTCCTTGAAAGACAATATGTAAATCCCAAGGTATAAACAGATCATGCATAGTAGTAGCACTTGCTTTTATGATGCCCATTCTGTTTACGAGCATGATACCCTGATAGACTTGATCCCTCTGCACTTCTCCTTATCATGTGTGGTAGGCTTTGTGATGTGATTTTAGTCTTTACAGATTCAATGGGCTATTGTTCTATTATAAAATGCCTGCCTTTCTTTCTCAGAGGCCCTCCTTTTATGATACTGCTTGAGAACACAGAGTAAATATAGTATGTACCTTAATTGTGTCAAATATAACAATTTCCCAGGTACTATTGACAAGTGGACTACTAAGGTCAAACTAATACAATGTTTTTTCTTCAGATGATGTTAACTATTTCAGCTTTTACTAAGGGTAAACTAAATTTGTACTTTCACTGGTTTGTCTATGAACAAAGTAGCTGTGTACTTGAAAACATAATTTTCTTATTATATGTACTGTTGTTGATACAGAGGAAGTTAATGACTATCACATGTAACCTCATCTGACAGTTTTCTTCTCTTTAGAATAAGAATATTGTCCTTTGCAAAGCTGTCTGTGAATAGGCTAGATAATTTTAACTTCTTTCCTTTAGCGTCAAAAGCAATACTTGAGACACAGGAGACTTTTCATGGATATTGAGAGGGAGCAAGTGAAAGAACAAAACAGACAAAGAGAACAAAAGAAGAGAATTGAAAAGTAAGTTCTTTTGATTCCCATTCTAAGGCTTTAATAACTGCTAAGGTAATGTTATGCTTGCTAAGACTAAGGGCTAGAAAACATCAAGTTTGGGCTTGAGGTATTGCTCAGTGGTAAAATATCCTTAGCATTCACAGTGCCCTAGGTTCAGTCTCCAGTTACCATGCCACTCACTATCCCAAAAGGGGGGAAAAAAAAAGAGGAGGACAAATTATCAGGCAGCAATTTTGTGGTTTTGCCTTCTGAGCTTGGAAGTAGTCACTTTTGATCTAAAGTATTAAAGATATAAGTATACACATATAATATATATACATATATATATACACATATATAATATTTTTCTTTCTTTTTTCTTTTTGAGACACAGTCTCATTTTGTAGGAACTCAATGTGTAGACCAAGTTGTCCTCAAACTTGTAGTCATCTTCCTGCATCAGCCTTTTAGGTGCTAGGATTACAGTTGCACTACTATGTCTTGTTTGATTTTTTTTTATACATTTAATTTTTTAGAACAATTTTTAGTTCATAACAAAATTGAGCAATAGAGTTCCCATATACATCCTGTCTCCAGACATGCACAACTTTCCCACTAGTTCAGTTTGTTGCATTTGATGAGCCTACATCAGTACACTATTACCCAGAGTTCATGACATGCTTTAAGATTCATTCTTGATTTTGTGTATTCAAGTATATAGTAATGAAATGGGTTCACACACATATCATACAGATATTTCCATTGCCTTGAAAACCTGTGCTGTGTCATTTCCTTTTTCTCAAGGCCTTTAACCCTGGCAATAGCTTACTTCTCATCTGGCTCTGTGGGTTTTCCTTCTCCAATGTGTGTGTAAGCTTTTCAGGTTAGTTTCTTGTAGTTACTGATACACATTTAAGTTTCTTTCATCGCCTTTTCATGGGTTGATAGCTGTTTCTTCTACAAATAGGGTGTGTGTGTGTGTGTGTGTGTGTGTGTTTAAGGGCTCTCATGCACATGGAGGTCAGAAGGCAACTTGTGAGAGTCAGTTTTCTTGCATCCTAAGGATCATACTCAGGTTGTCAAGTTTGGTGGCAAACACCTTCACTGGCTGAGCCAACTTGTTGGCCAAATAGCTGTTTAAAAAAAATATAATAAAAAAATTAATTAATAATCTGCTGTCTTGATGTATCTCTGTTTTATGTTATCATTTGACCTGTTGAAGGACATCTTTGTTGCTAATAAGATTTGGCAGATTTGAATAAAGCTACTATAACAAACTTCTGTGTAAATTTTTGTGAGGACATAAATTACTGGCTCATTTGGAAAATAAATATGAAGAGTGTGATTTCTGGATCATGCCCTTGTCAGTATTTGGTGTTGTCAGTGTTTGTGGTCTGTTTGTTCTAATAAGTATGTATGTGTTAGTATCTCAGTGTGTAACTCTCAGTTTCCTGATGATCTGTGGCATGCAGTATGTTCTCATATGCTTACTTGCCATCTCTATATCTTCTTTGGTGCTATGTTTATTCAGATCTGTTGCCTATTTTTCAATTGGGTCTTTCATTTCTATTTTTAGTTTTATAGTTTTATTAATTTTTTCATACAATATATTTTGATCATATTCTTTCCTTTCAACTCCCCATAGATTCTTCCCACCTTCCTATCCACCCAACTTTATGTTCTCTCTTTCTCTCTCTCTTAAAACAAACCTAAAAAAATCAAAACATACTAAAAAAAAGCAAACAAAAAGACACACACACACCAAAAAGTGCTCAAAAATCCATGTTTTGTGTGTGTATGTTGGTACTCCAGAGCATGAGCCCGCCCTTGAGTTGGTTGATAATACCCAGTGAGACTCTATTTGAAAAATCTAGTTTTTTATTTCCTATCAGGTATCAGTTGCAAATAACTTGGATAGGAGTGGGGCTTCATGTCCATGCCCCCTTCTCAGTTGTGGGATTTTCTGGTTTGAACCTGTGCAGATCCTGTGCTTGCTTTCAGACTCTCTGTGAGATCATATGTGTTTCAGCCTTATGTCTGGAAAATGCTTTTGGTTCAGAGTCCTCCCCTACCTCTGACTGGCTCTTACAGTCTTTCTGCCTTCTCTATACATAGACCTCTGGGCCTTAAGGGGAGGGATTTGATATAGACAGATGTTTCTGTCCTGCCTGGTCCTGCAGCCGTTCAGTCTCAAAGAAACACACAGACGCTTATACTAATTATAAACTGTTGGACCTATTAGCCCTGATTATTATTAACTAGCTTTTACAACTTAAATTAACCCATACTTCTTCTTTATGTTTAGCCACATGGCTTGGTACCTTTTCTCAGCAAGGCATTCTCATTTTGGTTTCTCTGTTTCTGGCTGGTGACTGACTCTCTACCTTTCCTCTTCCTAGAATTCTCTTAGTCTGATCACCCCTCCTATACTCCCTTCCTGGCTACTGGACAATCAGCATTTTATTAAACTAGTAGGAATGACAAATCTTAACAGTGTACAAAAGTGTTATCGCAGAGCATTTCTCCTTTTCTTTTTAAAACAAAAATCCTGAATCTAATCTCCATTGTTTAGCTCTTTTCCTGACCATTATGCATAACAACTTGTAACCAACACATTAAACAAAGACAAACACCTATTATCCATTTTTTGGGAATGTGGGTGTAGTTTTCTAGGCTACTTCCTGCTGATTGGGGGCACTGGTAATCTTATGAGGATACAAAGAAAATTTAGGATTATCATCAAGCCCTCACTGAAGTTTTTTTGTGAGGCTGGATCATCTCAACCAGCAGTCTTGAGGCTTTTTGAGGAAACTGCAACACAGATGCTCTAAAATGTTGAATCATCTGGAATATCCACCCCATAAGAGATTTTTTTCAGGAGGTCTTCCTCAATCAAACCTGATTTTTTTTCTTCACCCAGAATGAGCCCACAGCCTCTCATTTCCAGTGGAAATAAAAGCAGAATCTCTCTCCCAAAGTAACATATCTTTTGACTTAAATTTTGAAGTCAAGGCACTTTCAAAATATAAAGGTTGGATTAATCTAGCAGCATTTATCATCAAATGTCTTTTAGTAATTGTCGCTCCTTCCTCAGCAGTCAAACAATTAAAAGAAAACACAATAACATACAATTTTCAGATTCTCTGTGTATTTTCCATCTTTATGTGGATTTTTTTATTTCTACTTTTTTTTTAAGATTTTATTTATTATGTACACAGTGTTCAGCCTCCATGTATGCCTGCAGGCCAGAAGAGGGCACCAGATCTCATTACAGATGGTTGTGAGCCACCATGTGGTTGCTTGGAATTGAACTCAGGACCTCCGGAAGAGCAGTCAGTGCTCTTAACCTCTGAGCCATCTCTCCAGCCCCTTACTTTTATTTTTAATTTTTGATTTTTTGAGACAGGATTTCTCTGTATATTTTTGGCTGTCCTGGAATTCACTCTGTAAACCAGGCAGGCTGGCCTAGAACTCACAGAGATCCTCCTGCCTCTGCCTCCCAAGTGCTGAGATTAAACGCATGAGCCACCATGCCTAACTACTCTATTTCTTTTTTTAAAGGACTTTCTCTTTCCTTTTTCTTTTCTCTCCTAAGCCTATATATATTTTTAAACACATTGTAAATTGTGTAGAGATTTTTTTTTTATTTGAACCTGTCTTTTTGCGGTATAGCTCTATCATTGTCTGACCACATGAGTCTTTAATCTGCTAAGCGATATGGCTAGGATTAAGGTGGCAGCTTCGGCGACTAGCTTGGCCCATTCCTTGACTTCCTGAGAGTCTAGCTTCATGGTGGAAGTATTGGCAGGAACCATGTTTACTGTCACAACTCTGTGGAGTTTCTGGGTCCATGCCACCACCAGGAAACTTGATGCCAGCTGCTCATAAACACCATTTAAGTGTATGGTGGCAGAGCCTCCTAAAAGAGCCACCATGTGGTTTTTGCTGCTAATACTGAATCAGGAAACCTCTCTTAAAGGAATCGTACCTTTGCTTGCCACCAGCCAACAGAGCCAACTGGAGAAAAGACAGTTACCAAGAAACTGTACTTGACTCTGTTCTTGTCTGTCTAGAAACCTTTTTTAAAGCCTTCTCAGGCTTTATGTGGAAATTCTTACCAAACATTTGGGTGCAATTTGTGGAGCCAAACTAGCTTAGTCGGTAGAGCATGAGACTCTTAATCTCAGGATCATGGGTTCTAGTGCCATGTTGGGCACCATTTGTAGATGGAAGTTTCTGTCCCATCCAGTCCCACAGCTGTCCAGCCCCAAAGAAACACACAGAGACTTATATTATGAACTGTTCAATCTGTTAGCTCAGGCTTATTATTAACTAGCTCTTACAACTTAAATTAACCCATAATTCTTGTCTGTGTTTAGCCACATGGCTTGGTACCTTTTCTCAGTAAGGCATTCTCATCTTGCTTTCTCTGTTTCTGGCTGGTGACTGACTCTCTGCCTTTCCTCTTCCCAGAATTCTCTTAGTCTGATTGCCCTGCCTATACTTCTTGCCTGGCTACTGGACAATCAGCATTTTATTAAACTAATATGAGTGACAAATCTTTACAGTATACAAGAGCATTATCCCACAGCAGTTTTGAAAAGACATTCTATTTAGGGCTGACTGTTCTAAAGTCACTCTGCACATTGTCTATTTGTGGATCTCCATGTTAATTTTCATTTATTGTAGGAACAATCTTCTCTGATGAGAGTTGAGTGATGTCTGCTCTATGGGTATAACAATGTATAATTAGGTATCATTTCTTTGCTATGTTCTTTTAGCAGAGTAATAGTACTATGTTTTCCTTTAGGCTCATAGCCTAGTCTCAGGTTCTTGGTCACTTTAGCAGTGTCAGGCATGGCTTCTGTCCTGTAGAGTGGGCCTTAAAACCAATCAAAAAGCAATTGGTTACTCCCATAGCAGTTGTGCCACTGTTGCATCAGTATACCTTGCAAGCAGGTCTCTGTTGTAGGCAATAAAGTCTGTAGCTGGATGATACTGATGTTTACTTTCTCCTCCAGCACCATGTATGCAAGTCAGGAGAGGTGATACACCAGCTCTATTTCTCTGTTTCCATTGACATTGTCTCCTTATTTTGACTTTGAGAATTTTTATGTATATGTTGAGTTTAAGATCTTCGTAAAATCTTTTTAAATACTTTCTTTTCAGTTTCTGTCATGTCCTTTCATTCTTTTGACAATGCCTTTTTCAGAACAGAAAATTTTAACGGTCTAGTTTATCATTTCTTTCTCATGGATTAATTCTGCCATATCTAAATCGTCTTCTAGGAGCTATATGGTTTTTATGTTTGGCTCTATAATCCATTTTGAGGGGCTTTTATTTTTTCATTATAAGACAAAGCCCAGACTGATCTGGAACTCAGTGTATCTAAGAATGATCCCGAACTGCTGTCCCTCCTACCTGCACCTCTCAGTGCTGAGATTACACTTCTTGATCCCACCATGCCTAGTTTAGAGGTGAGTTTTTGTTGTTTGTTTTGTGTTTTTTTGAAAATAGGATCTTGCTGTATAGTTCCGATTGGTCTTGAACTCATAATCTTTCTGTTTTAGCCACTGAAGCTCTGGGATTATAAATAAGTGCTATCATGCTTGACTGTACAGTTTGAATTAAGTTTTTATATGAAATATAAGGTCTTTGTTTAAAATAATTTTTGCATGAAGATATTCAAATTTTCCCAGCACCACTTATTGAAAAGACTGTCTTTTCTTCATTATGTTACTTTTGCCCCTTTGTGAAAGGTCAGTTGACTGTATTTATGTACTTCCATATCTAAAATCTCTGTTCTATTTTATTGATCTATTTGTTCATTCCTTTTGCAAATACTACACAGTCTTGATTATTTTAGGTATTTAGTAAGTCTGAAGCTTTAGCCCTCCTTCATTTTTCTCCTCTTAGATTGTATCTTTACAAGGTACCTAAAAAGGTGTCTTTTTACCTCTACACAAACTTTAGAATTAGTATATCTGTGTCCATAAGATCACTTGCTAAATTGCACTGGAATTCTATGATCTGTAGAAAAGGCTGGGAGAATTAGCATGTCAACAGTACTTAGCATTATAATTTTTTATGTTTTTTTAAAAATTGATTTATTTGTTTTGTGTGTATGAGTGTTTTGTTTACATATATGTCTGTATATCACATGCATACATGCCTGTTGCCTACACAGGCCAGAAGTGGGAGTCAAATCCCCTAGAATTGGAGTTATAGACAGTTGTAACCCATCGTGTGGGTGCTGGGAATCAAAGCAGAGTTCTCTGGAAGAGTGGCCAGTGCTCTTAAAACTGCTGAGCCATCTCTCCAGCTCTACTTTCTTTCTTCTCTCTTGATTACTAACATATATATATATATAATTTTTTACAATCTGCTTTTTCCCTGTTCCTTATTGACATGTAGGAAAATGACGTTTTATATAATCCTGCTGTTACTATTTGTTTCAAGAGTGATTTTGATGATTCTTTTAGAATTTCGATGTAGATGAATATATCATCTTTTTTTTTTTTTTTTTTTTGGTTTTTTGAGACAAGGTTTCTCTGTAGCTTTGGAGCCTGCCCTGTAACAAGCTTCTGTAGACCAGGCTGGCCTCGAAGTCACAGAGATCCGCCTGCTTCTGCCTCCCAAGTGCTGGGATTAAAGGCTTGCACCACCACCACCCAGCTAGAAATTCTTTTTTAATCCCAAACCAAAATGTATTTAATAGTTTTTTGTTGTTGTTGTGTTCACTGGTATTTTGCCTGCATGTATATCTGTGTGAAGTATCAAGCCCTGGAATTGCATTTACAGACAGGTGTGAACCACCATGTGGTTGCTGGGAATTGAACCCAGGTCCTTTGAAAGAACAGCCAGTGCTCTTAACAGCTGAGCTTTCTCTCCAGTCCCCATATTTAATAATTTTTAAATGAAACCCTAGTTTGCAACTGTAACAACAGTTTTTAAAATTAAAATATTTTAACACAGAACAATCCAGAGGTTTATTAATTTGGATCTTACTAAATGATACTGTCTTAAGATATAATCTTTATGTTCTTAATGTTCTTTAGAACTGTCCTTATATAACCTTACTCAATAACAGCACTAGAATTTAAGTAAGGATATTGGCTTTGAAGAAGTCTGTAATACCTATGCTAAATTTATCTTACTGTGTCTTATTGTTTAACCATAATTATGATCTGATCAACATCAGAGCCATCTTCCAGTTTTTTGTGGGTTCATCAGGTTAAAGACAGAATAGAAATGTATTTAGCTCAGTTCATTTCACTGAACCAATATTTCTCTCCTGTAAGTTTGATGCCTAACCTAAATCTTATGACACCTGACATAATCAATGGAGAATTTTTATTTAGCAAGACAACTGACTTTAAAGGGAAAAAAAGGTTTTTAATCACTGTTTTCTACTGGATAATCTTCCTATTCTCCTATATTTATACTCAGAAAATAGTGTGAAAGTTGCTGGTTGTTTTGCAGGTGGCATCAGAAGACTTAAAATCATGTTGTTGACAAATAGGTTAAATTTTTTTCTTTTTGTTTGTTTAAGAAACCAAATATGCACTCTTTGATGGAGGTTATGTGTTTTAACTGGAATGCAAAACACACTTTTTTTTCAAAAATAATCATGGATCGGTTTTGTAAGCATGAATTGATTTGCTTCTCTTGGCCCACTTATAAGAATGAAATTATGTGGTTTCCATTAATTTAGCAGCTGCTTATTGTGCTACTACTTATTGCTAAATGTGTTAGATTTAGGGATATGAGACATGAAGAACCTATAGAGTAGATTTGGCTGAGGAATAAGAAAAGATAAATAAGTAGGTCACTATCATGCTTTGTAATAAGAGTTACAATGCTCCACTCTCAGCTGACTCCTACCTCCTTATGTAATGAGGATAACATGATGGACCTCTGTAAAGGTGCTATGCTGATTAAAATAAGACAGTATCTTACCTAAATGAGTTTGACACGGTGTCTGGAACATGGTGCATTTTCAGTAGGTGTTAGTGGCTGCTTATTATAAGAAACAAAAGAATATATAAGAGTACAAAAACTGGTTTTAAACTAAAATTGAGAGCCTGGGTGGCAGAAAGGGAAGACTTCCCAAACCTAAGTATTGAAGAATTACTAGGAATGGCATGAGATAAAGATGGAATTTGAATGGGGAAGGAGGAGACAGGAATTGTAGGTTAAAGGACTAGCATTGCAAAAGTGGTGATTTGTGAGACAATATGACATTTCTAATGTAATCAGAGCTAAATAAATGGCAAGATGTGAGCCTTAAGACGTAAAGACAAAATCATAAAGAGCTTAGTATGTCGGGAGGAAGTTGGACTTTATACTGAGAACAGTCAGGAGCCCAATTAGAGGCATTGTGGGAATAGATAAGACTAGCTGCTATGAGTTTTAAAAGTATGAATTAAACCCTTACTGGGAGTCAGTTGCAGTACTACTGGGTTCAGTTGATTCAGACATCATTCACAGTAGCAGTAACCACCAGTCATTGAATGTGTACACCGTTAGGTATGACATTGAATGTTTTAGAAGTATTAGCTCATTTGCTCATTTCAATAACTTGATATGGTAGATTTTATCCTTTTTGTTCTAAGTGATCTGCCTAACATAAGATTACATCAAACCAGTAGAAAAACTGGGGTTTTGTCCCAGATTTGGTGGCTCCATCACCTAATTTTTAGAAATTTTTAACATGGCCTGTCACACATGAGTAGGCCAAGATGGTAAAGAGTAGAAGATAGTTTTAAGAGGGGGATTTAAGGATGATACCTAAATCTGTGGCTCTTGCTACCAAATGAATGAAGTACTGTTAAACATATCTCCCAAGAAAGAAATATATAAATAGAGGATAAATTTAAACTGGGACCTATGGGCTTGAGGTATGAAAAAAATATCCAGTAGATATTGCAGTAAGAAATGTTAAATTTTTTTTCCTAGTATTATCATTATCATTGGAGATGGGAAGATGGGATCTATGTAGCTCAGGTTGGTCTCGAAGTCTCTGTAACCAAGGATGACCCTGAACTTCTGGACTCCCTACTTTTACCTCCTGGCTGCTGGGATTCCAGGTGTGAGCTGCCATGCTGAGTATCCAGCCCAGGGTTTATGTCATGCAACTATATCTGATATAACTGAGCTATATCCCCAGACCTTGTTAAATTAATTGGTAAGGAATAATTCTTTCAGAATTAGGAAATGGGAGTCATGGAAAGTGTTGAACAGAAAAACAGTATGAACAAAGATTCAGACTGTGCTAGGTTAGGCTTTAGGATTTAGTCTTGTGGGGCAAAGAGACAGACTTACATCTCCTTGAGAAGGTATTTTTCCAGCAGAGCAGCTCTTCACTTATGAATAAGCCTGTTTCTCCATCTTAGAAGAATTCCTTTTGAGTGTATTATTAGTGTTGATAAGTTTCTGTAATTACACAGGAAGAAGGTTCAGAAGATAACCTCGATTTTTAGTTCTGTGTCTTTATTTTAGTTTCACTTTGTAAAGGGTTAGTGGTATGGATGGCCTTACAGTGTGGAAGAGGACTGAGTTATAAGAAGAATTTTGTAGAACATGATAGTACACACCTTTAATCCCAGCACTAGGGAGGCAGAGGCAGGTGGATCTCTGTGAGTTCAAGGCCAGGCTGGTCTGTGTATTGAGTTTTAAGTTAGCCAAAGCTACTAGTAAGACCCTATCTGAAACAAAGCAAAACAAAACCCCACAACGTTTTGAGTTGTTTCCTAAATTAGATTATTGTTTTTATTTTATTCATAATTATGTATTTGTTTTTAGAGTATACTTCAGAAGTGTAAATATTAGTATGTACTTGTTTAGTTGTGCAAATGTCCAGTATATTGAGTTTATAGACCAACTTGCAGTCTCTTGGATTCTTACTTCTTTTATTGAAAAATTTACATTGGTTTCAGGATACCTTTCATTATTATTAGAGAAATGTTGTAATAGCAGTCACACCATTGTTCTGGCCTCCTCTGGCTTCTATTGTGTATTAGTAAAGGTCAGGAAAGTGTTCCCACAGTTCCTCGGCCTTTTTTTGTATTTAATCAGTGCTCCCCATAGAGCCTTTTTAGACGTTTCCCCAACACACCTTAAAATCTTAGTACACAGATAGAATGCATTTTTGTTTATGTACTGTGGCTTTTTGGAGTGTCACAAGCTATTGTAATACTTTAAATTATTTGCCCATTTGGGACAGCATTGCCTATGCAGAGAAAGCATGCACCAAGTGGAGTAAGTGACCTTAAAGAACTGTTTTTTGCTGGAGTGCTCCATCTGTAAGCTGTTTCAGAGTGGGTAAAGAAATGTAGAACTGGAGGCAAAAGGTTGTGACAACTGACTGAAGAGAAGGACATCTAAGTGGAGGCAGGGAGTTAATGCCATCAATTCTGTCCTGTCAGGGGTACCTAAGATTTCAGCCCAAATAAAGAGAACCATCCAAAGAAGCAGGACCTTCAGATGCGATTGTTTATGATGCTGCTTGTAGTGCACGAGCTAACACATGGTTTCTGTCGTCATAAACTTGTCTCTGTTTATATTTCATCATTGAAAACCTCACTCTGCTTCATCAGATTTGCTTTTATGACAAGGTCAGGAATTACTGACCATAACGTATTTGAATGTCCTCAAAGTATGTTTCTTAACTGGCTCTCTTTTGAAAAGTTCTTTGGTCAGTGGTATCTGGAACCCACTCATAGTCACTCCAAAAGAATGTTTTACTAGTCCCCTGAGTGTTCTCAGTCCAGTCGAGTTGATCAAGATGAACCATTACAGAGCAGAGTTGGGGAGGAGTACTTGTTGACCACTATGATGTTGCAGTTGTAACCACCATCAAAAGCCCAGGTCACTATAGCATAGTTCACAGTGTAATACTTAAGAAGTAGTGAGCAGGGCTAAAGAGATGGTTCTGTAGTAAGAGTGCTAACTGCTCTTTTAGAGGATCCAGGCTTGATTCCCAGGACCGGCATGGTACCTAAAAGCCATTTGTAACTTCAACTCCAGGGGATCTAATGCCATCTTTTTACCTTGGTGGGTACCACATGCATGTGGTTCATGGACAAACATGCAAACTAAACACCCATACACATAAAATAAAAATAAATCTTTCTTTAAAAGTGAAAAAAAAAAGAAGAAACAAGCAAGCTGAGCAGTGGTGGCACACACATTTAATCCCAGCACTTGGGAGGCAGGGGCAGGTGGATCTCTGTGAGTTCGAGGCCAACCTGGTCTACAGAGCAGGTTCCAGAACAGCCAGGGCTACACAGAGAAATCCTGTCTCCAAAAACAAAAACAGAACAAAGAAGAAAACATAGATCCTAGCCAAGCACCAGTGATCTTCAGCTTGCCTGTTGAGTTTGCTCTCTCAGTCTTTTCCTTCCATTCTCTAACTTAGGTTGAGAACCGCATAGGTTAAAGTCAGCGCTGCCTCTGTGTGTGCTTGTGTGGGTTTTTCCACATCACCCAGCTCATGTTCCCAAGTTCATTGCCTCACATGCCTTTAAATCTTGATCTTCCCTGGTATAAAGAGATTCCCTGTGCCCAGATTGCAGTGAGATTTCTCACCTCTGCCCTATTACACCTTTATGTTGTGCTGCAGTTTCGGTCATACCATAAAAACGTTTTTATGCACTTTGAGAAATACTCAGCTTAGATTTATAGGGGTAGCTCAGAAAATACTAGCAAATGTGGGAAGGCAGTTGTAAGAAAACCCTTGTTTAACATGGCCTTGTTTCTCTCTCCTGGGAGTGGCTAGTGGTTAGCTATCAGAACACAGATGAATTAACTCTACACTGACAACATCCATGCCTATTTTTCTAGTGCCTGATCTTTTAGTTTTGTAGTATGGTGTCTAGATCTTAAATTTAACCTAACAAAATGGAGGCTTTAATTTTCCCCTGGAGTTGACAGTCTGCCACACATAGAGGCCTAGAATTTTTAGCAGTCTTGCTTTATTCAAGAAGTATGAGTCTAGGGGCTAGAGGGATCATTCAGTGGTTAAGAGCACTTGGTTACTCTTGCAGAGGACCTGGTTGGGTTCTCAGCACCTATATGATACCTCATAACCACTCCAGTTCCAGGGTATCTGACACCCATGTATGTGTGTATATACAGACAAAACACTTAGACACATAAAATAGAATAAATAAATCTTTGAAAAAGTATTTACCAGTACTGGGGTTACAGACACATGCTGTTGCACCTGACTTTTTCATGGGTGCTGACAATCCAAACTCAGACTCTCATGCTGGTATGGCAAACACTTTACTGACTGAGGCATCTCCCCAGCACCAGTAGTTGGTAAGTTTTGACATGTATAGTACATGAAACCACCACCACCAGTGTCATGAGAGTAAACATACCTGTTGTGCTAGCTAGTTTTATGTCAACTTGACACAAACTATAGTCATCTGAAAGGAGGGAACTACAATTGAGTAAATTACTCCATAAGGGCATTTTCTTAATTAGTGATTGATGGGGGAGGTCCTGGCCCATTGTGGATGATGTTATCCCTGGGCTTGGTAGCCTTGGGTTCTATAAGAAAGCAGGTTGAGCAAGCTAGAAAGCAGCAACCTCTGTGGCCTCTGCATGAGCTCCTGTCTCTAGGTTCCAGCCCTACTGGAGTTCCTGTCCTGACTTCCTTTAGTGATAGACTATGCTGTGGAAGTGTAAGTCTCATAAATCCTTCCCTCTTCAACTTGCTTTTGGTCAAGGTCACATAGCAATAGTAACTGTAACTAGGGCAGCTGTCACCCTCAGGACTTTTGTCATATGACCCTTGGCAGCCTTCTGTACCCTCTATCTCTAACCCAGGCAACACTGGTTTGCATATTTTAGAGTTATATTCAAGCATACTTTGGAGATACTATGGGTTTGGTTCCCATCCACTGCAATAAAGTAAATATCACAAAAGACAGTCACTTGAATTGTATTCCCAGTGCATATAAAAGTTATCTTTATTTTATACTATAACATCGCCTATTAAATGTGTAATAATATTGTATCTAAAAATATAGAATGTATACACTTTCATTAAAAATACTTTAGTAGATGGCATGGTGGTGCACTCCTTTAATCCCAATACTGGGGAGGCAGAGGCAGGAATATCTCTGTGATTGGAGGCCAGCCTGGTGTACAGAGCAAGTTCTGGGCCAACTAGGGTGACATAGTGAGACCCTGCCTCAAATAAATTCTTTGTTGGTAAGAAATCTTGACAATCATCTGAGCCTTTAACTAATTGTAATCTCTTTGTTAGTGGGATGTCTTGTCTTTGTGTTAATGACTGCTTACTTATCAGAGTGAATGGTTACTGGATATTGAAATGGCTATGGGAGTTTTTATTATTTAAATTTGTTTTTATTTTGAGACAGGGTCTCTCATTCATTTTGTAGTCCAGGCTAGATTAGAACTTTGTGTGTAACCCAGCCAAGCCTTATCTTCCTCATGTACCCAAATTACCATACTTGGCTAACAGTTTCTTAGAATCAGATACCATTAACCGACCCTTCTTTTCATGAAAGGTATGTTTTTGGCACATGGTACTACTTGATAGCATTTGCTCACAGTAATCCTTTCCAGAACACTTACAGCTACTTTGCCCTGGTCCATTAGATCTATCTATCCATAGGAAGTATGGAAATAATACTGATCTCTTCATATATCCCCATCAGAGCTCTTGGAGATCCAAGTTCATTATCAACAATAAGTAATTGTTTTTTTTCCAGAAGAGCTTTTTGTTTTTCCTAAGAAGTACTTCTCAGCAATCTTACCAAAAGCAATATACAGATTCAACGCAATGCCCATCAAAATCCCAGCAAAATTCTTCAAAGACCTTGAAAGAACGGTACTCAACTTCATATGGAAAAGCAAAAAACCCCAGATAGCCAAAACAATCCTGTACAATAAAAGAACTTCAAGAGGCATCACAATCCCTGACTTCAAACTCTACTACAGAGCTACGGTACTGAAAACAGCCTGGTATTAGCATAAGAACAGACAAGAGGACCAATGGAACCGAATAGAAAACCCAGATATCAACCCACACATCTTCAAACACCTGATCTTTGATGAAGAAGCAAAAAAATATCATTGGAAAAAAGAAAGCATATTTAACAAGTGGTGCTGGTGTAACTGGATATCAACATGTAGAAGAATGAAAATAGACCCATATCTATCACCATGCACAAAACTCAAGTCCAAATGGATCAAAGACCTCAACATAAAGCCAGCCACACTGAACCTTATAGAAGAGAAAGTGGGAAGTACGCTTGAACTCATTGGCACAGGGAACCACTTCCTAAATAGAACCCCAGCAGCACAGACACTGAGAGAAACAATTAATAAACAGGACCTCCTGAAACTGAAAAGCTCTGTAAAGCAAAGGACACCGTCAACAAGACAGAATGACAGCCTACAGAATGGGAAAAGATCTTCACTAACCCCACATCAAACAAAGGTCTGATCTCCAAAATATACAAAGAACTCAAGAAATTAGACACCAAAAGATCACATAATCCAATAAAAAAATGGAGTACAGACCTAAATAGAGAATCTCAACAGAGGAATCTAAAATGACTGAAAGACACTTAAGGAAATGTTCAACATCCTTAGTCATCAGAGAAATGCAAATCAAAACAACTCTGAGATTCCATGTTATACCTGTAAGAATGGCCAAAATCAAAAGCAATGATGACAACTTATGTTGGAGAGGTTGTGGGAAAAGGGAACACTTCTTGCATTGCTGGGAATGCAAGCTGGTACAACCCCTTTGGATGTCAGTGTGGTGACTTCTCAGAAAATTAGGAAACAACCTTCCTCAAGACCCAGTATATATCCAAAGGATGCTCAATCGTGCCACAAAGACATGTGCTCAACTATGTTCATAGCAGCTTTGTTTGTCATAGCCAGAACCTGGAAACAACCTAAATGCCCCTCGATCGAAGAATGGATAAGGAAAATGTGGTACATTTACACAATGGAGTACTACATAGCAGAAAAAAATAATGGCAGCTTGAATTTTGCAGGAAAATGGATGGAACTAGAAAGCATTATTTTGAGTAAGGTAACCCAGACACAGAAAGACAATTATCACATGTACTCACTCATAGGTGTTTTTTAAACATAAAGCAAAGAAAGCCAGCCTACACACCACAATCCCAGAGAACTTAGACAATAGTGCGGATACTAAGAGAGACTTACATAGATCTAATCTACATGGGAAGTAGAAAGTATAAAAAGACAAGATCTCCTGAGTAAATTGGGAGCATGGAGACCTTGGGGGAGAATTGAAGAGGATAGGGGAGAGGCAGGGAGGGGAGCAGAGAAAAATGTAGAGCTCAATAAATATCAATTTAAAAAAATGTATATATAAAAAAAGAAGTACTTCTCAACAGTAGGCTTAAACTACTCAGTGAATAGCCTGGGGATGTACCTCATTTGGTAGACTGCTTGCCTAGCATATACATATCCCTGGGATGATCTCCAGCACCATGGAAACTACATGATGGCAACACACCTATGATTCCAGCACTTAGGAAGAGACAGGAGGACCAGAAGTCATCCTTGATATCCATTTATTCTTAGTCATCTTGACACGGCTAGGAGTTCTTTGCTAGGAGAAGTGTCGATTGAAAATATACCTGGATCAAGTTTGTCTGTGGATGTGTTTATGAGGAAATGTCTTGATTATTAATTGTGAGGCCCAGCCCATTGTGAGTGGCATTGTTCCTCGGACATGTAGCACTAAGATGTATAAAAAGCTAGCTAAACATGAGCCAGGGAGTGAGCTAGAGAGCAAGCCAGCAAGCTGCATTCCTCCATGGTTCTGACATTAGGTTCCTAGTTGACTTCCTGCCCTTTGACTTCCCTTTGTGATGGACTGTGACCTGGAAGTATAAGATTAAATAAGGTATTTCTTCCCTTAAGGAGGGATTGAAATGCTTTATCATAGCAACAGAAAGGAAACTAGAACATTTGGCTGCATGGGGAATTCCTGGCCAGCCTGGAATTCATGGCACCTGTCACAAAATTTCTTTCCAGTAAGGATTTTAAATGGGTGCTTTGTCATTTAGGCTTTGTTCCATTTAGGACACAAACGAAGTAGACCTAGTATAATCCTTCAGTCTCTAAGGATTTTCAGATTGGGAAATGAATATTGGTTTTAACTTGAGGGACCTTTAGCCCCTAACCAGATAGTCATCTCATCCTTTGAAGCTTTGTAGACAGGCATTGACTTGCTCTTAAATAAAGTTTCAATGAAACTTATATGCAGGCGTTAGTATGGGCATATATTATCTTTTATCTTGGCTAAGTGCCTGCCAAGTAAGATAGGTATGTATTTCAGTCTTAAAAGAAGTTGTCAAACTACTTTTCAAAGTGATTACCAATATTACTACAAGCACAGATAAGAAGTAGACCCAACCCAGGTAATTTTTAAATTTAGCCTTGCACAAAGTCTAAGGACATGAACAAAATAAGAGACAAATTATTTGCAAGAATGTAATCTGAATTGCTTCTAGTTCAGTTCCCAGAAGTTATTATTTATACCAGAAATATTATGAACACAGTTTTTACTATTCACAACTCTATCAGCATTCTGAGCAAAGAGAAACAAACAACATATTAAGAGAACAGCATAATATTACCAGGTGGGTTGTACCCCAGGGACAGAATTGGTTTAGCATTCAAAAGGAGGAAGGGAGTTAGAGAGGGAGTGACCACATGCATAACCACATGCAAGATCCAATACCTATTAAAAAATTTTAAAAAACTTTTCAACGAATTGGGAAGAGAAGGGAATTTCTTTATTTTGATAACAGAGCATCTATTGAAAATCTTACCACTAATATACTTGATATGAAAGGCTAAAAATGCTTTCTTTCCAAATCCAAGGCTGCCCGTTCTCGTCACATCTATTCAAGTCATACTAGAGTTCTAGTCAGTGCAGTCTGGCAAGACAACAAAATAAAACAATTTTAACAAAGAAGTAGTGATTAAAGTTGCCTTTATTTGAAAATGACATGATCGCTTTGTAAAACTCCAGTGGAGTTTTAAGGTTAATTGAGTAAGTTTGCAGGGCACATTATTGATGCCTAAAGCTAAACATGCATTCCTGTATGCTGCCAACATAAACGGACATTTCAATACAGAATCATAATAGACCAAAAATAGACAGAATAGCGATTGGGGATTTAGTTGAGTAGTCGAGTGCTTACCTAGTAAGCACAAGGCCCTGGGTTCAGTTCTCAGCTCCAGAAGAGAAAACAGACAAAATATATTACTTTATTGTATGTATGATGAGAGATACTAACTTGCACTTCTGTTTTTTTCTGATTTGGGGTTTTATTTGTTTTGGCCTAAGGGTAATACTAGTGTTAGAGAATAGTTGAGAAGCAGTTTTTTTTCATCAGTCTTGTTGGATGAGTGACAGCTAGCGTCATTTCTTCCTTAATCATTTGGTAGAATTTGCCTGTAAACCCATGTGGTTTTGTGCTTCTCATTGTGAAAAATCTCTTAACTGCAGTTTCATTATTGCTGATATAGGACTCTAATAATATGTATCTTTCACATTGTAACTGCATCCACGTTGTCAATTTTTTTGGCATGAAATTGTCCTGAGCCTTCTATATTATAGTAGAATATGTAATGATAGCATTTTACTTTTTTACTAATAATGTATGTCTTTTCCCTCACATTTAGACTGACTTAACAGTTATCAAAGAGCTAACTTCAGTTCGGTATTTTTTCTGTTATCTTTGTTTTCCAGTTTGTTTCAGATTTCTATTACTTCCTTTATTATTTCTTTTCTGGTACTTATCTTGAACTTGATTTTTCTCTTTTTATAAAGTAGAAGCTAAGGTCTTTGATGTGGGGCCCTTTTTATTGTATTTTTCTAATAGAGGCATTTAATGGTAGAAATTCCCTACTACATGCTCTCTTTTTAAAAATTTATGTATATGGATATTTTGCTGCATGTATATCTGTGTACCATGTGTGTTCCTGGTGTCTACAGAGGCCAGAAAGGGTATCTGATCCTTATAACTGGAGTTACAGACAGTCTGAGCTGCCATGTAGTGCTGGAAACCTAATGGGTGCTCTGGAAGAGCAGTCAGTGCTCTTCCTATCCCCTTCGCCCTTGCCCCAGCCTTACTAAATACTCTTTAGCTCTATCTGGTAAATCATTTCACTGAGTTACACTTTCCTTCTAAATTCCACTTCTTTTTTTCTCATAAGTTATTTGGAAGTATATCATACAGTTCCCAAATATGTTGGATTTTCTAAGAATTTTTATTCATTTCTAATTTAATTCTATTATGGCCAGAAAATATGCTGTGCACTACTTGAATCCTTTTGAGTTTATTGACATTGGTTTTATAGTCTAGGGCAGTAGTTGTCAGCCTTCCTAATGCCGCAGCCTTTTATTACAGTTCCTCATGTTGTGGTGACCCCCAACCATAAAATTATTTTCATTGATATTTCATAGCAGTAATTTTTGCTACTGCTATGAATCGTAATGTAAATAGCTTTGTTTTCCAATGGTCTTAAGTGACCCCTGTGAAAGGGTCATTCAATTCCCAAAGGGGTTGAGACCCACAGGTTGAGAACTGCTGGTCATAGGGTATTGTCTATGTTGACAAAATTTTCAAGCTCAAGAGCTTTGTAATTGGAAAACATTATGCTTAAACTCTTATTCCATAGAGTCTACTGTATCATTTCCATTATTCTGTCTACTTACTGTGTCAGTAATTGAGGAAAAGACATTGAAATTTTTGTGTACATTTCAGGTTGTTTTTGGAGGAGGTGCTCGATCCGAAGGACTTGGGCCCCCCACGTACATTTCAATGTTTGTTTGTTTGTTTGTTCTTTGAGACAGGGTTTCTCTGTAGTTTTGGAACCTGTCCTGGAACTAGCTCTTGTAGACCAGGCTGGCCTTGAACTCACAGAGATCTACATTCCTCTGCCTCCTGAGTGCTGGGATTAAAGGCATGTGCCAACACCATCCAGGTATATTTCAATTTTTTAATGTTTCCTTATAGTTTTATCAGTTATTACCTTATACATGTGTGCATGTTCATATATATTTTTGATATATATATAAAATATATATGAATAAAGATAATTTTTAAAATATATGTATAGGTGTTTTACCTGCATATATGTCTGTGCACCACTTGTGTGTTTGGCACATGAGGAGGCCAGAAAACAGTGTTAGATGCCTTGAACTGGAGTTAAAGATGTTTGCGAACCATTGTGTGTGTGCTGAGAGTAGCCAATTTTCTTTCTTTCGTTTGTTCGTTTGTTTTGGGTTTTTTTTGTTTTGTTTGTTTTTTGTTTTGTTTTGCAGCCTGTGTTCTTAACTGCTGAGCCATCCCTCCAGACCCAAAAACATATTTTTTTGTGTGTGGTACTGGGGATTTATTTACCCCAAGGTCTTACGCTTGCTAAGCAAACCCTCTATTACTGAGCTGCATCCTAAATCTTACATACATTTTAATGTCTACTCTTGGGTTTAAAAATGTTTGGGATATAGGCTAAGTGTGGTGTATAATCCTAGCAGCCTTAATCCTAACACTCAGGAGACAAAGGCAGGTGGAGCTGTGTGAGTTCAAGGCCAGGCTCGTCTGTATTGTGAGTTCCAGACCAGGCAGACTTAACGTGATGAAGTACTGTCTCAAAAAAAGAAAAAAAGTGAGGAGTGGTTCTGGATCTGTCTCCTTCTTTATATCTCATCATTTTCTTTGCTCTGAGATACATACTGGCTGATATCATATACACATATATATGATCTATACTTGATATATTTGCACATATATGCTTCCTTTTAACTGCTCAGGTATACTATACCTTTTTAAAAGTTATTTTATTTTTAAGTTTTTATTCATTTAATGTATATGGGTATTTGTGTGTGTGTGTGTGTGAGAGAGAGAGAGAGTGTGTGTGTGTATATGTGTGTGTGTGAAAGAGAGA
This sequence comes from Ondatra zibethicus, assembly GCA_004026605.1. Taxonomy (NCBI): domain Eukaryota; kingdom Metazoa; phylum Chordata; class Mammalia; order Rodentia; family Cricetidae; genus Ondatra; species Ondatra zibethicus. The sequence goes on along the minus strand of PVIU01013273.1, from coordinate 7,160 downwards.
GCATGTGTGAGAGTGTGTGTGTGAGAGAGTGAGCATGTGTGTGTGTGTGTGTGTGAGAAAGAGAGAGAGAGAGAGCAAGAGAGAGAGAGAGTGTGCATGTGTGGGCACCATGTACATACTATGTGCAAGGAGACCAGAAGAGAATGTCAAGTTCTCTGGGACTGGAGTTGTTAGCCACCATGTGGGTGCTAGGATTGAATCATGGTCTGGAAGAAAAACCAGTGTTCTTACCCTCTGAGGCATCTTTCCAGCCCATGCTTTTACTTTTTAAAAAGACTTCAAATTGTTTTCCATAGTGGCATGCCATTTTGAATTCCATTAACAAAGTTTTTAATTTCTCATATTGTTTTTTTTGTTTGTTTGTTTGTTTTCAGGCAAAGTTTTGCTATTTGCCCAAGCTAGACTTGAACTTGTGATCCTAATTCCTTGACTTCTCAAGTAACTGGTGCTATAGATACACACTACCATGCATAGTTCTTATATTTTCTTTTTCTTTCTTTTTTTGAGAGAAAGCCTCAATGTAGCTCAGACTAGCTTTGAACTCCTGATCGTCTCGCCTCTGCCCCTAGATGTTAGGATCACAGGAATGTACCACGTCCAGCTTTATGTGATGCTGGGAGTTGAACCCAAGCCTTCCTGCATGTTAAGCAAGCACTCCACCCACTGCAGTACATCCTCAGCTCTTTTGGTTTTTTTTAATGTAGCAATCCTGGTGGATATTAAATGATTCTTTTTGTTTAAACAAGGTCTCTCTACATAGCTGTCTTAGAACTCAGTATGTAGACCAGGCTGGCCTCAATAGAGATCCTCCTGCCTCTGCATCCCAAGGGCTAGGATTAAAGGTGTGTACCACCATACCTAGCTAGATGATTTTATCTTTATTGTATCTTTGGGTTGCATTTCCTTGATAGTGAGTGATGTTATTGTTGCACACATATCTTGGCCCATTTGTATATCATCTTTGGAGATATGGCTGCGGAATTTCTTTTCCAGGTCTTTAATCTGACCTACTTTGTGCTCTTTTATTAGCATCCCCTTTGCTGTGGTTCATCTTAGAGTTTCTGTCTTTACGCTTACAGATTTACATATATGACAGAATCGTAGTTAGCATATTTTTCTTTCAGAAATTGCATCTTTAAACCCTGGAAGATTTATGTCAGTCTTTTTTCATGTTACTTCTTGTTGTTCAATACAAGGTGTCACTATGTAACACAGTCTGACCTGGAAACTCACTGTATAGCTCAGGCTGGCCTCACACATGGGATGATCCTCCTGCTTCAGCCTCTTGAATGCCAAGGTGTATATGTGCCACCATGCCCAGCAGATTTTATTTTTGAACATATAAGATATGACTGTAACAACCATGAGAATATCATTCTATGTAATTCTAACACAACAGTGTTAGATGATCTTAATTGTTCTGCTCATAATGAGTTACTTCCCTGCCTCTTTCCATACTTGGTGTCTTAGTCACTGTTCTGTTGCTGTGAAGAGACACCATGACCATGGCAACTCTTATAAAAGAAAACATTTCATTGGGGCTTTTACAGTTTCACAGGTTTAGTTCATTATCATCATGGTGAGGAGCATGGCAGCATGCGGGCAGGTACTGGAGCAGTAGCTGAGGGTCTGCATCCTGCTCCATAGACACACAAACAGAGAGAGACTGAGAGAATGTGGGCTTGACATGGGCTTTTATCTGTTTTTTTTTGTTTGTTTGTTTGTTTTTTCTTTGAGACAGCAATCCTGGAACTCACTCTGTAGTCCAGGTTGGCCTGTAATTCAGAGATCTGCCTGCTGGAATTAAAGTGCTGAGTTTAAAGGTGTGCACCACCATGCCAGGTTTAGGGTTTTTGAAAACTAAAAACACACCCTCAGCTAAATACTTTCTCCCACAGGACCATACCTCCTAATCTTGAAATAGTGCCACTCCCTAGTGATCAATCATTGAAGTTTGTGACCCTGTGGAGGCCATTCTCATTCAAACCACCACACTTGGTAATCTTTGGTTGGATATCTGTACTGTTTGGGTTTTTTGTTTTGTTTTTTTTTTTTTTTTTTTTTTTTTTTTGCAGTGTAACACAAACTTAAACACATCTCAGTAAAGGGATAATTGAGAAAATGCCTCTGTAAGGTTAGCCTATAGGTAAGCCTTTGGCATGTTTTCTTGATGAATGATGGATGTGGGAGGGCCCACCTCATTGTAGGTGGTGTTAACTTTAGACAGGTGGCCTAAATTATTTAAGAGAGCAGTCTGAACAAGCCAGGAGACGAAAGCCAATAATTAGCCTTCCTCCGTGGCTTCTGCTCCTATCTCTGCCTCTAGGTTCCTGCCTTGAGTTACTGTCCCCATTGATGGACGTGACTTCTGAGTTATAAGATGCAAAATAGACCCTTTCCTCCCCAAGTTGCTTTTAGTTATGGTGTTTATCACGGTAGAAACCCTAAGACAATATTTAACATTGTGTTTTATTTTTTTACCTTTTGGTTGGTAAATGTATTGCTATTATAAATGTGTTTTACTCAAATCTACCAGGTTCCATTTGAATTCTCCTCCCCAGCGCTATTGCCTAGGATAGCAATATTTGAAGGTTGGCAGTAATTAGAATTGCTTTTTTGTTTGTCATCTTCTAGGGATGACTGTGGTTTTGTGGTTGATATTAGTGTCTTGAAAGCTGTTATTTATTTCATTTTATTGTATTTGCCTTTTAAGTTTCTTCGATGTGAGGACAAATCTGGTACCTGTTAAAGTATTTTGGTAGTGGCAAATGTCCTGCCTACCAGTTTTAACCTGAGCCTGTTCTTGTGCTGAGATTCTGACAGAAAATTTCTTACTGGCAATTTCTCGTTTTCCTTTGAGAGGCAATTTATATAGATTAGAAGATAAACTCGGGGCTGGAGAATGGCTCAGTGGTTAAGAGCACTGGCCACTGTGGCCACTCTTCCAAAGGACCCCGATTCAATTCTCAGCTCCCACATGACAGTTCACAGCTGTCTGTAATTCCAGTTCCAGGGAATGTGGCAATTCTCACACAGACATACATGCAAGCAAAACCCCAACATACATAGATAAACTCATGTCAGCCAGCACAAACACTTTTTAAAATGCTCTTGCGGCGGGACGGAGGGCACGCCTTTAATCCTAGCACTAGGGAGGCAGAGGCAGGCAGATCTCTGTGAGTTCCAGGACAGCCAGAGCTATACAGAGAAACTGTCTCAGAAAAAAAAAAAAAAAAAACCTAAAAAGTTCTTGGGTTGCTAAACTGATTTTGTGTTGCCCTTTTTGAGGGAATTTCTTGAGTTATTTGTATAAGGAAGCTAATTTTAAATAACAGTTTTTAAAAATTCCTAAGTATGTTTTGTTTCGTTTTCAGAATTAAGAGAAGGAAAGAACAGCAGCGCTATGCTGAAGAGCAGAGGCTCCTGAGAGTGCACTGTCGTGAAGAGCCTTGTGCAGAGCAGAAGATAAGTGATGTCTTAGCCCAGTTACAGCTTGAAGAAATAAAAGGAGCCAGAGAAAAACAGCACCAGAGAGAAAAAGAATATGTAAGGTGATTTTAAACATTCTGCATGAAGTTCTGGCTCTAGAAGTCTCATATTCCTTAAGAGACTTGGTGTAACTAGGCAATGATGGTGCACACCTTTAATCCCAGCACTCAGGAGGCAGAAACAAGAGGATCTCTGAGTTAGAGGACAGCCTGGTGTACAGAGCAAGTTCCAGAATAGCCAGGGCTACATACAGAAACCCTCTTTCAAAACCAAAGAGAGAGAGAGAAAGACAGACACTTTTGGTTTGTCTTCTCATACTTTTCCTCATTTAGGGTGGATACTCCACCGCTGTTTGATTGGCTAGTACATCTTGGGACTAGCACTGTATTGTCCTAGTGCTATTTCCTACTGCATAGGAAGACTTGAGGTACAGAGCAGTGAAAAGTGGGTATAAAATCAGGATTTATGCTTGTTCTCCTAGTAGTTGATTTACCTGACCACACTGTACTTTTATAGATATGTAGAAGCTTTGCGAGCCCAGGTCCAGGAGAAAATGAAGCTTTATAATATCACTTTACCTCCATTATGTTGTTGTGGTCCTGATTTTTGGGATGCTCATCCTGATACCTGTGCCAACAATTGCATTTTCTATAAAAACTACAGAGGTAAGTATCTTAAGGAATTACTGTTAAGTCCTAATAGTAATTAAAATTTTGTGTGTGTGTGTGTGTGTGTGTGTGTGTGTGTGTGTGTGTGTGTGTGTGTAGTGATTATGGTTATTTAGAATTTAAGAACTTACTATATATTTATATATAAGAGAATTTTATATATAACTTTATAAAACAACTATGTGAGACAATGAATATTGTTATAGTTTCACTTCTGGTTAGTCCTTTTTATGGTAGAGAAGCATTTCCAACTCATTACATTATATATAAGAGGACTTGGGCTCCAGATCTTCCGCTAATTGAACATTATTAAGAGTTTGTCCTTTACGGCTAAATTAAGAGTCTGTTATTCGCATATTTTAATAGTGTCTAATAAAGACTTACAAACATAGATCCATATTAGACTCTAGGCAGAGGCTGCTCATTCGTTTTCTGGCCACCTAGATCTGAAATAATCACACTGAAACTGTATTAATTGCAACACTGCTTGACCAATCACTTAGGCATATTGCTTGCTAGCTCTTATATCTTAAGTTAACCCATCTCTATTAATCTGTGCATCATCATGAGGTTGTGGCCTACCAGAAAGGTTCTAGGTGGTGGCTACATGGCATCTCACTGACTCCGCCTTCTTTCTTCTTCTGTCTGTTTGGAATTCCTGCTTTGCTCTATTCTGCTAAGACACTGGCCGAAACAGCTTCTTTATTAACCAGTGACAATAAAACATATTCACAGCATACAGAGGGGAATCCCACATCATTAGACTGTTTATTCTGCTGGTGAAACAAAGAAAGATAAGGAGCTCTGTCAAGAGTCCCAAGTAGCCAAGTGGTGGTGGCGCACACCTTTAATCCCAGCACTTGGGAGGCAGAGGCAGGCGGATCTCTGTGAGTCTGAGGCCAGCCTGGTCTACAAAGCTTAATTCCAGGACTGTTACTTAGATAAACCCTGTCTGGGAAAAACAAAAAACAAAAAAAACAACAACAAACAAACAAACAAAAAAACTGTCCCAAGCTGAGAGAATGGAATCATTCTTGTAGTTGCTAATATTTCTTTCCATCACTAAATGGACTTATAGAACATAGGAGCTCAGTCAGCTTCACATAAATAACACTGAAAATGTTACCCATGTTTACATTGTGATATGAATGTGTCCATCCTATGAATCTTATCATTCCCTTACTTTAAAACTTCTCCTCATAACAGTGAAATGAATGATATATTTTATGTACTTCTCTCTGGTCTCAGGCCACACTGCAGCCTCACCAAACTTCCTCGTACACTTCTGCATCTCATCCACTTTGTTCTCTACCTGTAGTGCCTTCTTTTCTTTCCTCCTGTCAACTTCCAGAGTCCACTTTAAATGGCACAGCTTTTCAAATCCTTCCAGTGTTCCCTAGCTGTTCATTCATATCTGTCTATTATTGTGACCATTTGTATGTGCCTGTGGTGTGGAAGTACTACCCTGGAACTTTAACTCTGCTGCCATTGTCTGTATTCTCTTTCCTTTGCTTACAGAGTGCTTGCTCTATTCTAAGTACTCATTAAATGTTTATTCAGTGGCATTTTGGGTAAAGAAGCATTACTGAGGAGCTGGTGAGATGGCTCAGCGGTTAAGAGCATTGCCTGCTCTTCCAAAGGTCCTGAGTTCAATTCCCAGCAACCACATGGTGGCTCATAACCATCTCTAATGAAATCCAGTGCCCTCTTCTGGCCCACAAGGATACATGCAGACAGAATATTGTATAATAAAAATAATAATAATAATAATAAAAGAAGCATTACTGATAGGAAAAAGAAGTAGGAGAGTTGTATAAAATCTGACTTTATTCATTGTTGTTCAATCCTTCATTTGCAGCATATAATCGGGCCTTACATTCAGTCATCAACTCTTCTGATATCTCTGAGGGGAATGCGACTCTTCGAAATGCTATTCGTAATTTTGCTTCTGTACATAGACGGACTTCAAAAAAAAGTCTACAATAGGAGTCTGAAACAATGCCAATGACTGGTAGTATTTCCACCTTCCTTTGTAATCAACCACAAAAAATGATTCAGGAAAGCTGTTAAAGTGTATAAGATGTATTATTAGCTGAAGGAAACCAGTCCCACATAGTAACTGTCTATAGCTAGGTATCTGCCTTGGGACCAGCACGGAAAGTTGAATGCCAAACTTGTCTCATGTTTAGTATGAACCACTGGAACCTGGTTATTTTAAAAGTGATTAGAAAAGTAGTGTTTCTTAGTTTTTGTTGGCTTTTTTAAAAAAATGTCCATTTAGCGTTCTTTCTTTGTCTAATTAGAGAAACTCATGAGAAGTCTTTGAGGTTATCTTACTCTCATCCTGCTAAAATCATGCTTTTGAGTCTTGACAGTATTGAAAGTGTCTGGATGAAGCAGAAGAGGAATGGGCTTCTGAGCACTAATGGTTGTCTGTATTGCTGTTGGCTTTTCTGCTTTTGTATAGTAATTAAAGATGGGGCAAGTTTGGATTTGGTGTACTTTAAAATGATTTTTTTCCTCCTGCTTCTTTTACTTTTTAAGTTATTGCCTTTTTTCTCAGTCAGTGACATTGAAGATAGGACTTTTTAATTTCATTTTTATTCTAACTTTTTTGAGATTTTATTTTTTTTATTTAATGTATATGAGTGTTTACCTGAATGTATGTCTGTGTGCCATGTGTGTATGTTGCCTTTGGAGACCAGACAAAGGCATCAGATCCCTAGGGGCTGGAGTTAGAGATGTTGTTACATGCCAAGGGAGTGCAGGGAATATTGAACCTGGGTTCTTTGAAAGAACAGCTACTCCCTCCTTCTGCTCTTCAACTGGGCCTTGGGAGCTCAGTCCAGTGTTCCAACGTGGGTCTCTGTCTCTATCTCCATCCCTCGTTGGATGAAGATTCTTCTGCTCTTCGACTGGACCTTGGGAGCTCAATCCATTGCTCTGGTGTGAATGTGGGTCTCTGTCTCTATCTCCATCCATCGGACGAAATTTCTATGGATG
>PVIU01013272.1:0-56680 GCA_004026605.1 Ondatra zibethicus | reverse complement strand
CCTCCGATCTCAGCACAGGAAAAGAGAGTGCTGGGGTACCAAAGCCCCACCGAGCAAAGGGCGTTCTTGCTGGGGGTGGGTGGGTGGGGGGTGCAGTATCCTGTGACACAAAGAGGCCCGGCCGCGGGTATCTTACCGCCAGGCAGGCACAGCCCTACCAGTGTGTGCCTCTGATCTCAGCACAGGAAGAGAGAGTGCTCTGATCTACAATTCTTAACACCTATCTAACTTAAAGACTAAGAGAATAAACAACTGTGCAATAAATGAGGACAATGACCCTCCAAATGTAAACAATGTACAAGTATACATTGCAATATGGTAAGAACATATATATCAATATATAAATAATATATAAGTACCTTAATCAGAGGTAGAAATGTACAATGCAATATGGTAAATATATATTTCAATACAATATATATATCAATACATAAAAATGTTTTAAACAGAGGTAGAAGCATGCATGCATACAATATTTAATATAATTTAACTTTGTATCCATACACAAGAATTTATGCCAATGTAATTATCTATAAACAATAACTCACAAATACCAATCTATTATCCCATCATTCCCTTTTTTCTTTTTTTTTCAAAAAGATCCCTGAGCCTATAAAATTCCTCCCCCCAACACTCAACTGTATATTAATTATAATCAACCTATAAATGGTGTCCCTAAACCCGAGGACAAACTGCGCTGGGAGAGATGATGTTGTCCTCTAGAATTACTTCCAGCTGTCATGGGGGAGACGTTCTTTCTAGGGGATCCTGTGAAAGTAAAATGATGGTTAAATTTCAAGATCAATGTCTCGTAAAATTGCAAATAGTCTCTGAGTATTTTGTGGAGGTCTGGCCAGAATGTTGTAACAGATGTGCACTGTTTTAGCTAACCAAGTTGGAATCGTCTTGTGCAGCTGGTACCTGAAACAGGTCTTATAGTAGCGCTATCAGTGTCATGACATCATATCAACCAGGTGAAGTTGTTCCTATGGGACTCCATTTTCTTCCTGGAAACTTCAAAGATAACTGCAGGAAAAATTTGTTGTTCATTGTGGAAAACTTAAACATTATTTACAGTTGTATATATTCAATGAAAGGCATGATAAAGACAAAAATAGATATGAAGAAAAGCAAAGATGTTTTCTAAATTCATTTTTCTTTCTGTCCCTTATCATAGCTCTTGATATGAGAAAGAAACTCCAGAAACTCTGGATTTTTCTCTTAACAATAGGCTTGGATTTAGAGAGGGACTGAGCCAGAGTTCAACTTCAAATCCAGCTCTATATACTTATGAATATAAATAAACAAAAAATATTTGTAAACATTATTACTTACAGAACCTATTTGATTTTCTTGGTGATCCATATTGGGTAGTAATTTTTTCTATCTGTCAATATTCAAATATCCATGGTACCTTGAATTTTATTTTGAAGATGATTATTGTCCTGCAGGGTTAAGAACAGAACCCTGCCCCCATTCTATATGTTTTTCTTACCAACTGTATGATTATCATCATTGTGGATGAGCTGTCATTTCTCCTTTCCAAGAGGTTTCTCCTCTTCAAACTGAACCTTTATTAATTTTGATGGTATCTAAAACTTTTCTTCTCCTGTGGAAACAAGAGCAAAACCCCTTCCCCAACATAGCATATCTCCTGGCTTCCATTGAGAGGTCAGCACATCCTTAAAATAAACCGGTTGATTTAGTTCAGCAGACTTTTCCATTATCCAATGTCTTTCTGCCACTGTTGTTCCTTTCTCATTTAGGTTAATAAGGCATTATGTAATCTATTTCTGGGGGCATTTCCCACCCCTTTCTGTTTGTTTAACATATCCTTTATAGTTCGAGTTGATATTTCTATGACTGCTTGACCTGTAGGATTGTATAGTATACCTGTAACATGCTTTATATTATAGTAAGAAAAAAAAACATTTCATTTTCCTAGAGACATAAGCTGTACCATTATCTGCTTTTATTTGTGCAGGTATATACATGATGGCCATAACTTCTAATAAAAAGTCAGCTTTTTCTGAGCTTAAAGCAGTTGCCCATTGAAAGCCTGAATAAGTATCAATAGTGTGATGTACATATTTTAATTTTCCAAATTCTGCAAAGTGGAACACATCCTTCTGCCAGATTTCAGTTTTTTGAGTACCCTTCAGGTTAGTCCCTGCAGGTTTGGTTATATAAAGTGCAAGTAGGTTATCTCTTTATAATCTCTTTAGCTTGTTGCCATGTAATAGAAAACTCTTTCTTTAAACCTTTGCTATTGATGTAACATGCTTCCAATCAATAATTGATCAATTTCTGCATTCCCTTGTACTAGAGGACTTGCCAGACCCGTATGGGACTGGATGTGTGTTATGTACATCAGACAAAGCCTATTCCTGATTATGTCTTGTACCTGGATAAACAAGTCAACTCTGTATCATCTGGTATAAATTCAGCGGTTTCAATATGCAAGATAACTCTTTCTGCATATTGTGAATACATAACTATATTAAGAGGTTCTTTAAAAATCCCTTAGCACCATAAGAATGGCATATAATTCTGCCTTCTGAACAGAAGTATAAGGGCTTTGTTCTACCTTACTCAATTCGTCTGATTTGTAACCTGCCTTCTCTGATTTATTTGCATCAGTATAAAATGTATGGGCTCCAGTTATTGGAGCATCACGTACAAGTTGAGGAAGAATCCAAGAAGTTCTCTTTATAAGGTTAAGTCTACTGCTTTTGGGATAGTTGCTATTAATTTCTCCCAGAAAATTAGCACAAGCCCTTTGCCATGGTTCATTGTCTTCCCATAACGTTTTTATTTCATCAGTAGTGAAAGGCACTATAATTTCTGCTGGGTCGATACCTGCTAGTTGACGAAGTCTCAGTTTACCTTTTATAAATAATTCAGAGACCTTTTCTACATAAGTTTTTAAATTTTTACTTGGTTTGTGTGGTAAAAAGATCCATTCTAAAATACCTTCCCTCTGTATTAAAATTCCTGTAGGAGAAATTCTGGAAAGCAATATGACTAGGATACAAGTAAGATTTGGATTCACTCTATCCACATGTGCCTCCTGTAATTTTTCCTCAATTATTGTCAGTTCCTTTTCTGCTTCAGCTGTTAATTCTCTGGGACTATGCAAATCTTTATCACCATCTAAGGTTTTGTTTAAATGAATTATTAGATCAGGTGTTATCCCAACAGCTGGTCATAGATTGGAAATGTCTCCTAACAATCTTTGAAAGTCATTAAGAGTCCATAATTAGTCTCTCCTAATCTGTGCCTTTTGTGTCCTAATTTTCTGAAAACCTATTCTGTAACCTAGGTAATTAACAGAATCTCCTCTCTGAATCTTTTCAGGAGCAATTTGTAATCCCCGTTTAGGCGGAATTATCTTTACTTCCTTAAACATTCTTTCTAAAGTATCTATGTTTGAATCTGATAGCAAAATGTCATCCATGTAATAGTAAATTATAGACTTAGGGAATTGCTTACGTATTATTTCCAATGGCTGACTTAAAAAGTATTCACACAATCTAGGGCTATTGAGCATTCCCTGTAGTAGGACAGTCCACTGGTATCTCCTAGTAGCCTGAGAATTATTATAAATAGGCACTGTGAAGGCAAATTTTTCTCTATTCTTTTCTTAGAAAGGTGTAGTGAAGAAGCAATCCTTCAAATCAATAACTATAAGAGGCCATCCTTTGGGTAACAGAGAAAGCAAAGGAATTCCAGACTGTAGAGGGCCCATAGGTTGAATTACCTTGTTGACGTCCCTTAGATCTGTCACCATTCTCCATTTGCCAGATTTCTTTTTTACAACAAACACAGAAGAATTCCAAGGGCTTGTTGACTCCTCAATATGTCAACCATCTAATTGCTTCTGTACCAATTGTTCTAAAGCCTGCAATTTATCTTCAGCTAGAGGCTATTGCTTAACCCATATTGGCTTCTCAGTTAGCCATTTCAAAGGTAGGGCTGTTGATACCTCTAAAGGGTTGTTAGTTGCTTTATGTTCTTGTACAGCCTGAATGGCTGGTGACCTTCATGCGTAGTGCCTTATTACATCCTTCCCAGAATTATGAGTTCCTGGGACTGCAGGACTGTTAATCTGGGTATTCTATTGCTGTAGCAAGTCACAGCCCTGGTGCAGGAGAATTGTCTGTATTCTGTCAATCATGATATAAATAAATACTGATTGGCCATTAGCCGGGATGTATAGGTGGGTCAACCAGACAGGAAGTAGAGGTGGGGCTATTAGACCAGGAGAATTCTGGGAAGCAGGAAGCTCTCCCGGCATTCCTGTCCAGACCACTGAAGAAGCAGGATGTGACCTGCCTCGCTGAGAAAGGTATTGAGCCACGTGGCTAACATTGATAAGAATAATGGGCTATGTATGCTACAAGAGCTAATAAGAAGCCTGAGCTAATGGGCCAGTCAGTTTATAACCTAACATAGACTCTCTGCATGATTTTCCCTGGGACTAAATGGCTGAGGATACCAGGTGGGACATAAACCCCAAGCAGCCTGGCCCTCATGCTACAGAATGGCACCCACGTGGATAACTGCATCCACAGAAAGCCTGAGAAAACTTGGGAGAGAATAGAGTAAATCATGTTTTCTTGGTAGTAGCAATTTCTCAGGTCTGCTCTCCTTGCTAGAGGCAAGCAAACACTCTCATCTAAGAGAGGCTTCCTGACTCAGCTTTAGCTGTAAAACCTTGCATCTCTTTTAAGAGGTCCTGCCATGAACACTTAAATGGTGTTGATGAAAAGCTGACCACATGCTTTTCGGTTTTCAGCTGTAGCGGGAAGAAAACTAGGCTGTTTTAAAATGCAGGCTTTCTGGGCCATCATGCCAGGGCAAACTCTGACTCTTTCAGGAGAGAGGTGGAGCCAACATCCAGAGCAGCTGCAACCAAGCTACTTAACATTTTAAAAGCTCTTCAAGACAGTAAAGAATTACAGACAATGCAATAGGACAGATTCAGACATAAAAGACCTCTAAATGGGTCATAGTGTTAGATAAAGTACTTGGGCTTGGGAGAGAGAAAAAGAATATAGAAAGTCATAAAATAAAGTTAATGCTTTAATAAATGGGTAAAGTCTTTAAAGAGACAGAGTGCAAATAGTTATAGATTAAAAATAAAGAAAAGCCACATAAAAATGGAAAATTCACAGAGAGTCTGGATTATGTATTTTATTGTGTTTTCTTTAAATTTTTTGACTGTGAAGGAGCTAAGTACAGAGAGAATTTTTCATTGTATGTGCTGGTAAGCTAATCCAGCATGTATATCATTAAGGTATCTTGACTTTAAAATTTGGGTCTAAGGATATGATCCTTTGGAAAAGAGGTTCTTCTTTTGTTTTCACAGAGGATGAGACCCTGTGGATTGCTTGTAGACCAATTTGGTATGATTGACAACACCCTCCTTAAAGGTTGCTGTTAACACCCTCAAAAACTTACTTTGCTCAACTCCCAACTGAGATAAACCTAGCATACAGGATATACCATGAATGACCTGATTAACAGTGCCCCCATTCAGCACAAAGCAGTTTGGAAAGAAATAACTGTGCCTATATTCCCAAATATTGTTTATAAGTGTTGTTTTACATTTAAAGGTATGATATAGATATGAATAATTTGTATTGGTATGAATTTTGCTTTGTTGATATAAATTTAAGATCAATTTTGTTATTTGTATATGTATTTCTGATCTTGATTAAGGTATTGTGATTGTATAGTTCATTAAAAATGTAATGTATAATTAGGAAATATTGGTTGTTAATGGATAATCATTGATAATAGTCAAGCTTGTAGTCATGTTAGTTAGATTTTCTAGAGATATAAAGATACATTTCAGTTAGATAGGCATTCTTCATATCTTTCAAAGACTACAGAATATGGCATTTAAAATGTTCTAATAACTTAGGGTTTTTCATGACAATGAGACATGTCTGCTCCTGGCAGCACCAGCTACTTCAAGAGGAAGATGGGCATCTAAGAGGCTCCTTATGGAGTTTGATAGCCATTTGGGTAAGAAACTGCTCTTGCCTGGACTGATGCATAAACTGGACACGAAGATCCCACAGAGAGATGACTTGCCTAAAGGTGTGATGATCCTTTGGGGTTCCTGATTCATAAAAGAGTCTGTAAGACATTCTGCAGGACACAGAAGAAAGTGACTGAACTGTCTTTGAAATTTCCTGCTTCATGGAAATGTCTGCTGGATACTATGGGCCTGTAGGCTGAAGATGGATGCCCCCACGATGCAAAATAACTTTGGGTGACTGTCCAGGCAGCAAGATCTCTGTCATTTCAAAAGTTTTGGAAGCTGCTTACAATGTACTTCCTGTTTACTTAGGTAATATTATATCCTTCTGGAGTCTTTGATGGAGTTGAAGAATAGATAGATAGTTATAGTTTTCCATTGTTATGATAAAAGATAAAATAGATCTATATTTTGTAACTGTAATTCTTGCTTAATCACTGTTTTGTTATATGTAATTTTACTATGTTAAAGTTAAAGACTTCCTTTTTGTTAAAACAGAAAAAGGGGGAATGGTGTAGGAGGTTCCTCTGTCTATTTGTTGCTTTATTGGTTGAATAAAGAAACTGCCTTGGCCTTTTGATAGGGCAGAACTTAGATAAGCAGAGTAGACAAAACAGAATTCTGGGAAGAAGGACAGACAGGCAGATGCCATGAAGCCCCTGCCTGAGACTGACACTGGTTAGAATCTTTCCCAGTAAGACATGACCTCATGTTGTTACACAGATTGGTAGAAATGAGTTAAATCAAGATGTGAGAGTTAGCCAATAATAGGCTAGAGATAATGGGCCAGGAAGTAATTTAATTAATACAATTTCTGTGTGATTATTTCAGTTGTTAAGCTAGCCGAGTGGCCAGGATGAAAAGCAGGCCTGCCCCTCCTGTAACAGATCAAACCATATTATCCTGGAAGGAATTCATAGCCTCTTGATTCCTATGAAAACAAAAGCAAAACTTACTCTATTTCTTTCTTAAGGATTTTATTATTTTATATTTCCCACTTGGCTCTATTCTTCCTGGCTATTGGCCAAATCAGCCTCTTTATTAATCAATGGTAATAAAACATATTCATAGCATACAGAAGGGCATCCCACATCACTAGCTGGTGTCAGGACTGGGAGATAAGCAGCGGCAGGGGCTAGCTCATTACTTGAGTATCTGTTGAGTAGAGACATGAATAGTTACTTCATTAGAAAGCTGGAGTGAGGAGAGGAACTGATAGTGAGGAAGGACTAGCATCAGAAACATGATTTGAGAACCATGTAAGAAAGCATGGTGGGTTGAGTCCAAATAGAAACAGAATGTATGGATAGGATAGATGTGCTAGATTAAGAAGGATAATCAATAGGACCAGAATAATTAGAAATGGAAAAAACAATGGAGTCAAGAATGGGCTCCAGAACTGAGAATGGTAGATGTGAATACTGAACTTGAATTTAGAAGTTGAAGACAGTCTACATTTGCTACGTGAACCAGGGCACACACTTAAGTTTTGGTCTCCAAGAACTTCTCAGTTTAGTTTAAATCTAGAGCTGGAGGTACAAGCAACATACAATAGGTTTGGAAGTTCCCTCTCTATTCATTCTACAAGTACTGCTTGCTGTCCTAACAACAGCTGCACTTGAAATATTAGCAATGTGGAAAATGTAGAAACTATTGGAGTGATTCCCTGTCTTTGGCACTTAGTAGCATTCTCTGCACTTTCTTTACTAGATCCATCTGTATAACTTTTGGAAACATACCTAAATTCCTCATCTCAATACAGGTTCCTCGGCTCTTTAAATAACTTTATAAAAAATTAATAATATATAGTTGTTCTGTTCTGTGTAGTTAATATTTTTGCTCAAACTGGTAGGTCAATGTTAAGTGTCTATAGGATATTAAATCATTAGAAAAGGTCAATAGAGAGGATAAACTCATGGATCTAATTTCTGAACGAATAAAATTAACAGCTAGTGATGTATATTTGGCAATGATGGATGTTTTGTGTCCTAAGAATCTTCTAGAATTAGTTCCTTAAGTAGTGGAATGAGAAGTCCATGGTTTGTAAAAGAGTGAATGACTTATCTCAGAAAAAGACATGGAGACTATATTCTAAGACAGAAAGGAAGGTAAAAAACAAGACTACCAACAGTGACCTGTACTCTTGTCTGTGGGGTTCATTTTCTTTCCACAAATTCTTAAAGATTTGAGATATAAACAGATTTCTCATTTGGATCCCCAGATTTCAGCACAAAGGAGTTCTCAACTGACATTTGAAGTTTTCCTGGAGGTTAATTATAGAGTTAAGTTCACAGTTTCTATGTTACTAGATGTAGGGCTTTCTTCCAAGAGGAACACAAGTCTTAAACAACAGTTGTCTTCAGTGTTATCTACTCTACCCTACCCCTGACTTCATGTGCACCCAACATGACCAGAAGTAGAGAAAACAGCAAAACCATTCAAATTCAAATGAGTACAAGAATTTAATTAGAAATATCAAACAGAATTTTTACCAGAAACTTCCACAAATAGGTTGTGTTTGACAGAATATGGAAAATTTTATGATGAGGAGACATAAGGATATTAAGAGATGAATGGCAATAGTTACTTTCTACATTTTTATTTTCTCATATTTTATCTTCAGTTCTACTTGTCTTTAATAACAGATTTGTGTGGAATTAACATCTCTCCATCTCAAGATCACTATTCTTGTCTTCATAGTAATTTGTTATATGAATAAAAAAAGCAAGCTTACTTTCTCAGTAAGGATGAACATATCCTTTTATGATAGTTACATGGCTCCTTGCACATATTTCCTTTAGTGTTTTTGACACCTGTGCTTTCATTATATACTCTTATGCATCTTTAACTTATATTTACTGCCCCTTAAATTAAATATCAGGGAACATGCCTTCATGATATTTTTAAATCAAGGAGTCAACATAGGATCTTATCTTAGGACATTCACAGTACATATTTGTTTAAGGAGAAATTGAAGGAATCATAAACCAATCATAGAGAAATTGTTGATCTTTCCCGGTAAGCTATGACCTCGTGTTAAACACAGATTGGTAGAAATGGGTTAGATCAGGATGTGAGAGTTGGCCAAAAAGAAACTAGATATAATGGGCCAGGCAGCAATTTAATTAATACAATTTCTGTGTGGTTATTTCGGGTGTAAGCTAGCCAGGTAGGACAAAACAAAGGGAAATGGCCCACTCTTCTCTTACAACATTGTACTTCTCAGGTTATTAAGAATAGTGTGTGTGTGTGTGTGTGTGTGTGTGTGTGCACATGTGTGTATGTGTATGTGTGTGTTTGCATTCACATGTATATATGGCTGTTCTCATCTAGGTCATGTGGAATACAGAAGTCAGCATCTCTTGTTTTCCTCTGTTGTTTTCATTGTTCTTACATATTTGTTGTGTGGCACTCACGTCTGAATGGAAAGATTCCATCCATCCTGTAGAAAGGCTCATTGAGACTCAGGAAATAGACAATTCACAAGTTCTGGATAGTTCCTGAAATTCAGAAGAATCATAAGTGTCTGTCTCACTGTGGGGAGGGGACACTGCCTTTTCTGTGAGGTACCTGAAAAGCTCCGATCAGGCAAACTGCCCACGAGTCACTTAGGGAGCTCCAGGAAGCATCATGTGTGAGTGATCAGCTCTACTTTAGGGCTTAACACTGATACAGTTGACTTTGAATCCTCTGTGCTCCTGTAAGTAACCCCTGGCCAATACTCTTGTATTTCTCAGCTAGACTTGAGTGGAACTACTTATTTGGTCTGAGTCAACTCTGAATCAGTGTCTTCCCACATCTTCCTAGAAAAAAAAAATCACACAACAACATCAATACTTCAAAGTATGCCTACTATTGTGAAGACAAAAAATGACACTGGCTTCCTCTGTCTCTCCATCTCTTCTCTGTTTCTCTGTCCCTCTGTCTCTCTATCTCTTACACACACGCACACACACACACACACATACATACACACACACACACTCATATACACACTAGTCTGATGAGGCCTGGATGGGAAGAGAAAGGGAAACAGAGTGAGTTATTGGGGGCAAAAGAGCACCACCACTATGGAGTAAACATTATAAAAAAGCATTGTATATATGTATGAAAATGTCATAAGTAAGTCTATTATTATGAATAATCAACATATGATAATAAGAATACAAAAGACATCTGGCTATTTTTGCATGGTGTAGCATAAGGAGTTTAATATTTGAAGGCTTTTCAGAAAAGTTCCATACTACCCTAACAGAATTCTTAAAACATGAACACATTTTATATCATAATAAAACTTTTCCATTTGATGCTTTGAGACTAGCAAGATATGAACGAACTGTTTTCTAACAAGACTTCACAAAATGAATGCTTTTGGGGCAATTTGGAAAATCCCAGTAAAAAGAAGCAAAGAACTCAACATCTGTTTCTCCAACCATCGACCTTTGTAAATAAATACTCCGTGATTCTCCTTATTTCTCCCTGACAAGTAAGGCTCATAATTCTCAGAACGTTTACTGATTCCATATGTTATTATGAGTCTCAATATGGAATTAAGGATGGAAATAAGGATGCTTTGTACACAAATTTTGTGTATAAGATCTAGTTGAAAGTAGCAGGTGATACAGGGATGATTAGACGGAAATGCTGATCCTAGGATGCTTGCATCTTTCTATTCAGTAAATGTTTTTTCACGATATTGTAATCATTTCTTGCCATCTATTTTGTTAGTTTTTAAAAGCCAGAGTATAATTTGTACAATTAAATAAAATCTTGATGTTTTTCAATCAAGAAAACCAAAACACTCAGGACAATATGGTTGAAACCGTGAAAGGAAAGCGAATAGCTCATAATGCAGCCACTTCATTCTTGATCTTAACACAGCTCTGAATTTCAATTAATGATGCCCTTCAAATGGCTCATGCTTTGATAATTAGTTTGGACCTGTGTCAAACTCATTTGTGTGAGGAATCAGCTCTCATAGATAAAAAGAAAACACGCATCAATTTAGAGTTATACTTTCAACTTCTGAAAAAAATTGTCTTTCATTTTGAAAATTTTCAGATGCTGAGAGAGGCTAGAGGAACATCTGTCTCCTTATCACCAGATTATCATCTGGGAACACCCTACACACCTGCCTCTTCCCTCTCTCTAGGATGCTGCGTGCATCAAGATATCTCAGGCAATTACTTCATGCATTTTCTGAGTCCAGGACATTTTCCGAAAGACCGGCAGTGCTGACACATAATGCAAACAGCATTGATTAGAAGTCCTGACACAACACAAAATACTTCCTTATTGTAGAAACAACATGCTTCATTTAAAGACTTTCGTTGCCTCATTTAGGATCCAGCATTTGATTTATCTCCATTTGTATCACATCAGTTATCAACCATGCTTAAACACGGGTTAGAACACAGGGTCTTTATTGCTGTTCCTCTCACTTTATTAAAGGACAACATTCATGAAGATGACTAGAAGAAGTGATAGCACCATACCTGTCTTGCTCTGTAGCCGTAGGAAAAAAATATGTACTTCCATCTTGGTTTGCCAAGTGAGGTGTAGGGACTTGATAGATTCAATTCAGATCAACAGAGACTTTTCTCACTGTGAACTGATGGTTTTTATCTTGAATTAATTGAAAAATTTAAACTAAAAACCTTTTCCATAGAGAACAAAGATATGGTTTCTCCCATCTTGGTGCTGTGGCAGATCAGAATATTTGAAATTCTATAAAGTTCTCAAAATTCTTTCTAGTTGTAATGGCTCAATAGCATTGTTTGAAATGCACATTATTCAGAGTAAAATGATGGCATTCTACTTAACTCCCCTTTATCCTAAAATGAATGTGCACTTTCTCCATAACAGTTTGTGAACAATTTGGAGAATTTAGGTATTCTATGAACTTTCGACCCATGAAAGGAGGTGCTATTTGCCTATGTCGAGTTCTCTACTTCATGACATTTAACTTTTACTTCAATATTAGTCCACCATTCCTACCAAGTTTTAACCCACACCATAACGTCACTTCGCTCCTATAGAACACGTTCCACTGTAGCATAAGAAAATACATTTGGGCATGATACCATTTCAACATTTGTTTTGAAAAATATTTCCCTATGTGCAGCATGGTGCGCACAGCACAGCGTGAGTGCGGGCGTCAGAAGACAGTAGTGGGGGTTGGCTCTATCCTTCCACCAGGTAGGTCCCTGGGTCAAACTCAAGTCATGAGACATTGCAACTTGCATCTTTCCTATCTGGTCAGTATACTAGTATTTGGGAGACAGTTCTGATGGGAGCCATAAGACTTCTTTAGGAAACAAGACCTAAGAATAGCATGAATGGCTCTCCTTGTGACCAAACCCTGGAGACCCTGACCCACTTGTCAAAGACCTGTAGACAGTTCACTGCGTGATTCTGGACATGACCCCGGGAGTCTGTTTGCTATGAGTTCTCCTGGCTTTCACCACGCTAGCCATACTGCTGGCCCGAATGAGTCACAGTAGGTCATGAAGTCTAATATTCCATATTTGCATAACTGCTCTTGAAGGAATGATTTTAATCACATGAGTCTTTGAGAAATTTTATTAAAAAGATGATAGTTAATAGGAACCATCTAGGAACAGGGAACAAAGAAATACAGAAACCCACAATTCCCTCTTTTCTAATAATTGTGCCAACATCCCAAGAAGTAAAGGGAGAAGGACACAAGAACAAGGGACAAAAGTGCCAACTATTAAGAATAAGTTTTTAACTTATGTTATTTATAGGATAAAATCCTGCCATATCTCCAGAAGAGATAGAGTAGTACAGAATGTGGAGTGGATTGATCCAGCATTGGCTAATGAGTTGACTGTGAGAACTCAGACCCTACCAGATATAAATATTAACCACAGAAGACAAAACTGTCCCACATCCTGCATGATACTGACCACATGGGCTGCTAACTGGACACACTGTTTGTTCTACCTGTAGGTGTGCCTGTTAGAAAATTTCCTTTATAGCTTGCAAGCCTATATCCGAGATATGACCATGGGAAGGCTGGCGTGATGGCATACTTAGTACTTGTTGTAGTTTCAGCATGACCTCTCAAACACAGGCTTTAACACTGTGTGCTTGGTCCATAGGTAGCAGTGTTTTCTGGGGAGTCCATGGAGCTTTGGGAAGTTGGAGAAACATGTTATACCTGAAGAAACTAGGCTAACAGAAGCGTAGTTTTGAAATTTGTACCTTGTTCTCTGGCCTCTGCTTTGTGTCTACAATGAAAGAAGAACCACCTCTTCTACACAGTCCCAGTCCATAATTTACACCATGACTTTGCCTTCCACCCCAGCAGAAAAATATATTCTAACTTCCTGATATTGGTTAGGTGAGGTATTTTGCTACAGTGACAAAAACTTCAACTAATACAAAACTTCTTCTGTATAGAATGTGGGTTCTTGCAACACCCATTTAAATGTCACTAACCAAAGCAACTCAAGTGTCCAAGTCTTATGTAGTGTGAGGAGGGCTAGCAGTTCTTCCACGGGAAGGCACAAGAAGTATTTTAGGCAATAACACATCTGCCCCTAGAAGCTAAAACTGAGGTAAGTTGAAGAAAAGTAGGAGACAAAACAAGAAGAAAAGTGTCTCCTCAAATAAAATGCCCACTTTGCTGAGACAGATAAGTAAATGTAAAAATCTTATTTGGAAAATAGGAGTGAAATTGTAGAATGTGGAAGATGAAAAAAATGAAGGCTTTTAAATATATCAAAGAGAAATACATTCTCAACAAAAGTGTGATGACTATGATAAAGGCAAGGCATTTTCAGTAACGATGGCATTGCAAGAGTACCCTATGAAGGCACTTTGAGTTTTGGGAAACTTAAACACTTTGGTATTATATCAGATCTAAAATATCATCCATGAATACATATAAAAAGGAGTGAATTATAAAAATGAGTTACAAAACACTAAAGAAATTCAACACAAAGTCATCTAGAAAGACCTGGTAAAGAGATAATTCATGAGGAATATGAGAGTCCAGAGAAGAGCTAAGGTAAATCTTATAACTTCTTTAAAAACTGAAATGTCTTATGAGATGAACTTTCAATTAATGTTATAGAGATTTACTTTGAATTAAAACATATCTACCTAAAACTCAGGTGGTTTGCTTTCTTGCATTTTTATTCATAGTTGTCCCCAAATAAAAGCAGCAAAAACAGCCAATAGATGAAAACCATGATACCTTTTTAATAAAAAGAAATAACTTAGCATGATATACACGGACACCAAGACACATCCAGTGTGTGCATGTGCATATTGCTAAATGGCAGAAGCTGATTTTTTATACACTGCTTTAGTATTCAGTCATGTGGAGATTCTGCAAGACAAAAAAATCAGACTCTTAGCTTGGGGTGCTGCCTTGTTCAACACTGAAGTCTGTGCATGCACAGTAACATAATTGGTGGTTACCAGAAATTCATAGCTGTGGGACAAAGAACAGGTCAAGCACCGAGGCATTTTAAGACAAAAAAGATGATTTTGCACAATAATGTAACAGTTGATATGGGATATGTATTTGTCAAAACTCATGGAGCTTTGCAACATGGAGTAAAACATAATATAAATAAGATTTGGTTGAACATATCTTGCTAAAATTAGGTCACTAATTTTAAAGTACTTGCCACACCTATGGAAACTTTCCGAAGGTAAATACTGTCTAGGTAGACACCTACATCCTAAATGATGATAGTTATTCAAGACAGTTGCTGGTGTAAATTGTCCCTTTGTGTTTACTAATGAGAACCCAATGTCTCTAGCATTTTACTAATTTGGTGTGTTTTGTTCCCCAAAGAGAGAACAGTTTGGAAGGGCAAATGTTTGATACTTTGAAAATTCTAGGTCAGAGTCAAAGTCTGCCGTTGGCATTTCCATCACTCATGAAGCTCGTTCCTTCCTGTGTTCCTTTGTGCAGGCTCTGACAACCTAATAGTGCTGCCGAGCCTTTTATTTCTGGTCTTGAACAGGATCCTGGTGGGACTGTCAGAATCCTAAGGTAAGGTACAAAGAAATTAGGCACTATGATGCCAGCATATGAGAGGCTAATGAATGATTTGAAGTGCTAGACATCAGGGAAACTAAAGGAATTATGATTCTTAAGAAACTTTAATACGATCATAGGAGAGAGAGGAAAGATCCTGAATTAATCCCTTTTCAACAGCTGTGCCATAAATATGCATGATTGATTCTAACAAGTATGCAGTGATAGTCACCACTTCTTCCTTCACCTTCAGGCATCTTGGACACCAGTATGAGCAGATTATTGTGGCATTTGCTACAGCAGACCCATTTTGTCAATATTAACTGTATTGTAGTATATGTTTCTCCAGGCATTACAAAAATAAAACTTAAACTCATTCAGATAGCATCATGAATTTTATAAGTCCAAAGAAAATAGATTTAGGAAAATACTAATTAAACATTGAAGGGGATAGGGTCTTAAATATCCTCTAAAGACCAATATGTCAAAGGCGCAGTCCCAGCTTGTGGAACTCCTGTGGCGGTGACAGAAACAGTAAGTAAGTGTTGATGGACAGAAGTGATATCAGTGGAGGTGTGGCCACTGGAGGGAAAAGGGGAGCATGAGGAAGCTGTGTGAGAAGTCTCTCTTCCCTTTCCATCTTAACATGAGCAACCTTGCTCTGTGGTTCATTTCCCACCACCACAAACATCTTGGCTCAGGCCTGAAAGCAGTGTGCCAAGTCATGTATACTAAACTCCCTGAAATCATGAGCCAGATTAAATATTTACCCTTCTATAATGTCATTCCAAGTACACTGTACTAAAACCCCCCCAAAGCTAAAAAATACCAACCTGAATGCTCAAATAAGATATTTTGACTCTTTCTATACTAGTGCAACTGTGTTTCAGTGTCTGTGATTCTAAAACAAATAATAATTAAATATTTTAAAAAGAAAACTTTCCCACAATGTTGTAATGAGGCAAGAGCGGGCTGCATCCCACGGCCTGGTTAGCTTAGCTCCCGAAATAACCACACAGAAATTGTATTAATTAAATTACTGTCTGGCCCATTATATCTAGCCTCTTCTTAGCCAACTCTCACATCCTGATCTAACCCATTTCTACCAATCTGTGTAACACCACGAGGTCATGGCTTACCAGGAAAGATTCTAACTAGCATCAGTCTCAGGCAGGAGCTTCATGGTGTCTGCCACAACTGCCTTTCTTCCCAGCATCCTGTTCTGTCTCCTCTGCCTACCTAATTTCTGCCCTATCAAAAGGCCAAGGCAGTTTCTTTATTCAACCAATGAAAGCAATACATAGACAGCAGAACCTTCTACACCACCACAATATACCTATTGATCTTTGACCTACTTGAGTATTATACATTATTATCCCTTTACTACTATGATTCTATTTTCCCATATATTTGACATGGAACATAGCTTTTCTTAGCATTTCTATTCTCTAGACAATTTGTAATAGTGTACCTCTAAGCTCGAAAGGCCACTGGCCTTGCTGGCACAGACACATGTCACTGACAAGGTGAAATTAGACTCAATGTTATGATATTAAGAGGTTTTTCAGATGTATTTATTTTAATTTGGGATCTAAGGAGTAATTTCCACAAAAATTCTCTTCTTTGTTTTCTTTACTATTTCTTTATTTCAATTTTGAATTATGTCTATCTATTATCCTGACAATATGCAATTAATCTTGACACTTAACCATCATCTTACTTTCACAGGATCCCATAGAAAGAACTTCGCCCCCATGACAGCTGGAAGTAATTCTAGAAGAAGATGTCCCCTCTCCCAACAAAGTTTGTCCTCAGGGTTAGGGACATCATTTAGGGGTTGATTATAATTGATATAGGGTTGGGAGTTGGGGGGGAAATATGTAGGCTCAGAGACCTTTTTGAAAATAAAAGGGAAAATTGAATGGGACAATAGGTACATTAGTGTGAGCTTATTTACACTAATAATAATAGTAAGTAATAGAGTGAATACTCGTGAGCTATTATTTATAAGTCATTATAATGCTATAGATTATTGTATATTGATACAAATTCAAATTATGTTTGTTAAATTGAATATGTTTCTATTTCTGTTTACAGTATTTGTACACTTATGT
Source organism: Ondatra zibethicus (assembly GCA_004026605.1). Lineage (NCBI taxonomy): Eukaryota > Metazoa > Chordata > Mammalia > Rodentia > Cricetidae > Ondatra > Ondatra zibethicus. The sequence continues at coordinate 39,498 of PVIU01013272.1, read as the reverse complement.
AAAGTTATTTTTCAGATTTTTGTATATTGATACAATTTTAGGATATATTTATCATATTGCATTATACATTTCTATCTCTAATCAAGATACTTGTACATTGTTTATATTTAAGGTCATTGTCCTCAATTGCTGCACAGTTGTTTAAAGATTGTTTTAATATTCTAATAAGTAGACTTAGTCTTTAAGCTACATAGATGTTAAGTATTATAGGTCAATAGTCATCCATGTTTGTCATACTTATAGTTTGACGAATCAGGTTCTTTAGATGCATGGAGATTGTATTCTGCATAGATAGGTAATCTTCAACCATTTCAAAGAACTGTAGAACATGGCATTTAAATAACTTGGGGTTCTGTTGACGTGAGATGTGACTCTTTCTGGCAGCACCAATCTATTCCTGAGAAATGTTGGGCACTGAAGATACTCCACTTGAGTGTCTTCTTGGCAAAACTGGCCTTTGAGCAAAGAACTGCCCATGCCTTGACCATTGATAAAATACATGGTGTTTGGACTGGACAAAGAGGATACAAGAAAAAAGACTGCCATACTTTACAAAGACTAAGACAGTTTTGAAAACAATTTCCTGCCTCTGAAAATGGTCTGTCATTTACTCTAGGCCTTGGCCAACATTGCAAATGAGACTTTGTATGATTGTCCAGGTACCCAGGTTGCCTCTGTCATTGATTGCACATTTTGGAAGCTGCTTGATTGCACTTCCTGCCTACTCAAGTAATATTATCTCCCTTCTTAGGCCTTCAATGGGGTTGAAGATTAGATAGTCATAGTTACTTTCCTTTTATGACTAAGCCAAGCCATTTCCAATACAAGACTTAGACTCCTTAGGATAGAATGATTGCTGAAACATTTATCATATGTTCCTTGCTTAATATTGTTTATGCTGGTTATAATTTTAATTTTTCTACTTGACATCTGTTCTTATTATATATAGTTTTGTATTGGGTTTGAAACTCTCTTATTTAAACAAAAGGTGCTGTAGGAACTCCTCCAGCCAGTATCCTTTAAGTTATCAGCCCCTCTTGGGCATGGCCTCATACTAAAAATGCCAACATAAAGCATAAATGGCTTCTGGATTCGGTTCCTGTTCCCTATTTGTGCAGAGGATTGTGATCTGTGAGTCTACCCCTAAATAAATAACTCTTTAGTATACTCAATTCTGAGCTAATGTGGGATTATTTTATAACTTCCATCTTCATACATACAATGAACATACATTTTTGTGCTGTGTTTGTGCCAGTAACACAAAGTGAAGTTCCACATTGCTATTCTTTCCATTTTCAGTTACTTCTAGCTTTTTTTCCTCCCCTCCAATATTATTTTTAATGGCAAAGGAAGAGTGAAGCAGATATACCTGCTATAGTAACCAAGTTCAAATAAGACAGGAGAAGTATTGTCCTTGTTCTGGGGGTTGTGATGTGAGCGAGGGAGGGGCAGAGAGAGAGAGAAAGAGAGAGGTAATCTTTTAAAGATTGTGTCTTCCTTCCATGGCTGTTTGGATTTTTATACGGTTTACTATAACTATTACCCTCTCACCTCTGTAGATTTTTTTTTTTTTGGTCTTTTGAGACAGGGTTTTTTTTGTAGCTTTGGAGCCTGTCCTGGAACTAGCTCTGTAGACCAGGTTGGCCTTGAACTCACAGAGATCCGCCTGCCTCTGCTTCCCGAGACCTCTGTAGATTTTTAAATTTTTTTCTTTATTTCTATGCAGTTACATACATGTCTGGTGTTTTATAATTTATTATATTTTATGTTCTTTGAATTTCCTGGATCTGTGGCTTGATGTCTGTCATGAATCTTAGGAAAATTCCCCTGCATTTGCTACAAGTATGGTTTGCACTCTCTCTTCTCCCTCTCCCTCTCTTCTCTTCCAGCGTTTGCTTTTGTGACATTTGCACATTTTTAGTTCTACTCTTCTGTGCATTCTAACTGTTCATTCTCTTTCTTTTTCACCCTCCAATCAAGTCTTGGTTCTTTAGAGGTTTTTTTTCTATCTGGCTCTGATGTTACCAACACCCTACCAGTGGGAGACTTTCTTTCTTGTCTCCATGTCTCATATTTGCTGGGATTACAAGTATGTGCAGCAAGGTTAGCTCTACTTTTGTTGTTGTTGTTGTTTTTAAAATGTGAGTTCTAGGGATGGAACTCAAGACTTTGTGCTCGTCAGGCAAACGCTGACAGAACTTCTTTCTTTATGTAAATGTAGCAGCTATACTAAATTGAAAACTTCTCCAGGGTAAAGGAGTATATTTTTTTGTAGACTTTGAACCAAGTTACAGAAACTTTACATAATTGTCTGCCATTGTGAGATAAGTATTACTTTCCATTCAAGCCCCAGGTTTCCAGAAGTTAAGAGATTCTGAGCTCCAGTGCTGTTCATGGCTGGTTTTATTTTATTTTATTTTTCCTGTGGAGTAAGTCAGAATGAATGAATTTGGTGGGATATGGAGAGATGAACTTTCTGGGACAGCTTTCTCCAAGGTTTAACCAAGGCTAAAACAACTGGAAATGACTTTAGGAAGTCCCTGAAACTGGCTGTATTCCCTAGGCTTCTTCCTGTCAGAGTAAGCAATAAAAACTGAGAGTCCCTTCCAGACAAAGTCAAGCTGCAAAGAAGACTCAGAGACCAGATCAGCTTCCCAGAGAAGGTAGATACCTATTAGTTACCTGGAATAGGGCTAGGCAAACTGAGGCCACTGGGAAGAGCATTCTCTAGCCTGCTGAGTTGCCTTCATGATATGCAATGCGCCTCAGATCCCCTTCTCTGTGAACTGTTACCCATGCTGGGGTGGGCTTTGGTGATGCAGCTGTCTTTGAGTCATTTCTGCTTCTGTAGGTTAATACCTCACTTTTGTAAGTAACTCCTCTTATATATAACCCCAATAAAATCCACTGGATCACCAAGTTGGTGGCATCCATGGGATTCCTAGTTGAGTAGATGTGTGTGATGCAGCTCCTCGGGAAAAGTTTTGTTCCACATTATTGGATTAATGGTTAAGAACACTGGTTGCTCTTCCAGAGGACCTGGGTTTGATTCCAGCATGGTGGCTTACAAACATTGGTAACTCCAGTTTCAGACACCCTTCTCTGGCCTCTACAGGTACTGTACCCACATGGTGCACAGACATACATGCAAACTAATACACTTACACATAATAAATAAATAAATAAATTCCTTTTTAAAAATAATAAAAAGGAAGAAAGAGAAGTAGACAAGGTAAAGATACCTGTCAGGCAGAGACTTGGGAACCCATGCAGGAAGCAATTAGGATTTGGTGACCTTCACCCTGGAATTGCCTTGGCTTACTTTAGCTTCATGTATGAATGCCATACATAAGCAAATTTGTGAAATTCTAGTTTCTGTTGCTATAGCACATGGACTGTAAACATTAATGACTGTAAATATTAATGGATTAAACAAGTAAATGTGTTTGGATTAGTTTTGATATGTAAATTATTTTTAAATTTGTTTTATGTATATAGGTCTTGAACTTAGAATTGAGGAATCAGTCTTCCTTCATCAGTTACATGGAATACTCAGCACGCCACAAAAAGGGAGTGCTCAGACAGAACTAACTGATGTTAAAATATCTTACTTGGCCTAACCTCTCTTCCTGTACCCACCAAAAAGGAGATTGTGGGAAGGGATAGGAATGGTGAACTCAAACATTTGGGGGTTTATGAGTCTGAGTAAATGTTATTTGAAGTTTCATGAACCATATAATATATATATTTCAGGAGAGTAAGATCTGGTTGAATTCTCCAATTCAGAGAACTAAAGTTCTGAAAGATGACAGTGTATCAAAGGCCATATTGATGTTATTGCAAGCATATATAAATAATCTAAACTCATGTCCCTTCAGACCCTGAACCCCTCATCTTCCAGTAAGCCTTCCACATTTACACTGAACTGAATATTAAGCTGTACAAGATGAGAGAGTAGCACCACACAGCACAGCTGCCAATTGAAGCAGTGGTTCTAACATCTGTGTTTTCCAGGCGTCACTGATGTTCTGGGGATACAGTGCACAGAATTCTAGAGTATTCCTGTTCTATATAAACATTTTTATATTGATTCACGTATTTTTTTGTGTGGTGGTGTGTGTGTCTGTGTACCTCGGTGCCTATGTGGGGGCCCGAGCCTGAAGGAGTCAAGCATCCTTTTTCGGCAATAAGCTCTTTACCCTGCGAGTCATCCCATCAGCCCAGTACTTCACTTCTAAAACAGAAAAAACACATAGTGAGAATAATTTCCAGGCTGAGAAAAGCTTGTATAAATTAGACAGCTCTATCAAAACAACTTATTTGCCCTGAAGCTGTGTTCAGTCCTGGAGCTGATAGTAGTTGATACAAACTCTCTACTAGCACACACTAGGTCAGGTGCCTGTTCTACATCTGCTGCAAGTTTCACCCCCACTTTTTTTTTTTTATAAAAACAAGAAATTCCAAACAAATCACCTGATGATTGTCTAGTATCCTCCTCTAACAATGTGAACATTCTTCTGAGGGGACACAGAACACAGAGCAATGTTGCTGAAATACTTTAGCATCATTTCAAGATCATGAATAACTTGGGCTCTAGTCATGCCTCTGATTTACAACTTAATAACTTCATCCTCTAGAAATAAAGTGGAAGTTCTCATTCAAAGGCCAGAAGGCTCTCATTTTCTCTGAATAGCAGTAGTAATTTAAATTCATGATTTCTGTATTCTTCGGGCAGCCTGATCTAATAAGAGCAGTGTTTCTGACACTCAGGTTTACGAAAGGTGTGTCTGGAGGGATATGCAGCCTCTGCGTAACCAGATGCTAACTGTAGCTACCCTTATGAAGCTGAGGCTGAAATTTATTACAGCTGTGGAAACCTCTGCACAAATAAAACAAGACGTTTTTTTCTTGAAGTAAACCAAACAGTTCCTTTCAAACTTTAAAATCAAGAGGATGCAAAGGTCACTGTTCCCTTCTTAAGTGGAGTTTCCTCCTCATAGTGTAGTGTGAGTCATGCTTTGGAAGGCACAGTTAATCAATAGTAACCTCTTAATGCTGACTCCAACCTTGTTTGTTTGTTTTTATTACAGAGAACATTCTTTTAGAAAATATTAGTAGCTGAACTAATCTCTGTGAATGATTTAGAGACGCAGAACCATGATCGGATATATTGGGGTTCTATACATTGTAAAATATAACAAGAGGTTGGACAGAGCAGGGGTCTTCTGCCGGCCAGAGAGCTATGTGCTTAGCAGCCACATTGTCCAAGAAGCCAGAAGCCTTAGCACAATGGGTTAAATAACATGGGCAAAATTCCAAGCGGTCCTTGGAAAGTTTCTGGCATGGGTCTTATTTGAAAGGTTGAGTACACTGTTACTGCCAAAGACCAACACACCTTCATTTACGAAAAATGAGGTTGCACACAGCAGCTGCCTTCCCTCCTCCCACATTCATCCATGCACCTGCTCAGTCTGTAGGACAGTGTTTCCCACGTGTAGGGAAATGGGCCTCCTTGCTTTGTCCTCTCATATTTCAGTTCTCCTTAAAATTGCCCTCCCAGTCACACCCACACTTGTGATTTGTCTACTGATCTATTTAAGCTGTCAATCAAGATGAACTCTCACATAAAGTGTATATGGGAATCACTATTGCTGCCTACTGGGTAAGGTGATGCAGAGATATCTTTATACAGGCAACTGATGAACGATGTACCACTTTCATCATTATCCAGCATACAGGACACAAAGCAAAAAGAGAATCTGGATTTACAGAGACTGGAAGGTGTTGGAAAGTGGAGCTTTGAGAAAAAGCCTTGCAGTACTAACACCTTCTGAATCTGAGTAATTAACATGAAAACTTCCTCTTTACTTAGGACTCAGGAAACATCATGGAGAGGTAGTGGAAATATAAATGCCAGAGGATCAGGGACTTTTCTGTGAGATTGTGTTTCCTAGTGACATAAGGAGCTACACCCATAAAGTGCCACCACCATGACTGACCAATTGTGAGCTGTACAAGGACAAACCCAATAAACACGCAAAAGTGGATGAGAAAAGCCCGAGAGGCCTCAACTCTTTCTTTCCTGAGAAGACTGGGTCACTTTAGGAAGAGTCTTGTCTCAGGAGCAATTGTGGCTGTTGCTATCAGTGTGTTCACACCACACATCTAAGTAGAATGAAGTGGACAGAGCATCAGTAACACACTTGAGAGGATCACACAGCCAAAGTTGAACTTGTCTCAGTTAAAAACATGAGGATCTTCGTGATTTGAGATGGCCTCCAGCTTCCTAAATATCTTCTGGCAAGAACATATTTGGCAAGAACAAACAGTCAAGGAGATAAAAGGGATACAAACAAAGAAGAGGAATAATAATAATAATAATAAAGACCCGGTGGTGAAATCAAAATCTGAAGGGTAGGGGATGGGGCCCTTTCTCAGTTAAACAAGGATGATAGTGGATAACAAGGAGGCTCTCCATCTTCAGGGAAAGCTGTCCTGAAGAATTTGCAAGCAGGATTTTTTAATCACTAATATGTGTAGGTCACATAACTATTTCATAAACCAGAAAACCCTAATGGAGTTACATTTTCAAATATTAAATGATAGTAGTCTTTATTTATGTAACTTATGTAATGAGTGTCTCATTAATTGACACTTTCACTGTGACCGTATTGATCATCTCATTTTAGTAAAGGACTTCATGATATATATTGTGGAGGGAAGGTAGTTTTGTATTTTATTTGGAATGTGCTAACAATAACCAGGAGAAGACTCATTAACAAATCACTTATGAATGTCTGAATTGCTTCTAGGTGCTATTGAAATGGATTTGCTGCGAGTTCCTGGCAGCTTGCTGTGGGGTCGAGACCATGCAGCAGGTCCCCAAACAAAGGTGGCTGGTCCCCAGCCATGTGGCGGCTGGCTGGTCCCCGGAGAGCGGTGTGGGCAAGCGGCGGGTGTAAGGCACAGAGATAGGCAGACCATACAGAATGAGGTTGGATATTTATTCAGGGGGTTATGGACAGGAAGGAAAAAGGGGAGAAGGAGAGAGAGAGACAGACAGACAGACAGAAGCAGGGGAAAGGGAGAAGTGGGGAGAGAGGCAGAAGCTGCCTCTTTGAGAGGAAGATGGAAAGAGAGAGAACTCAGGCTGGAAGCTGAAGATCAGCCTGCCTCAGCAGATGGGGGAGGGAGTGGGCATGGCTTGTCTCTTAAAGAGACAGATCATTACAACTATTTTAAAGATAATTCTTTATATGCTCAGAGACATTGCCCTGTTCAAGATAACATTCTGACACAGCAGAAAGAGGATAAGGAATGAACCAGAACTTCTGAAAAGTGAATGTCTGCTAGAGCAAACAGACCTCAGTGTCCAGCTAGAGGGAGTCAGGTGACTTATTTAATTTATTTTAACCTGAAATAATTACATGTAAAATAAGAACAGTTATAATAAAACATCACTTTTCACATATAAAGTAAATGAAGGAGATCGTGTAAGGGCTAAAACTGGTGTTCTCACTTACTCCACAAGCTTTTATCCCATTTCACTTTTTCTTTGTTTTATAAAACTGCTGTGATGTTTCTTAGTCAGTGTTCTATTCCTGTGAAGAGACATGGTTAATCCCACTGATCTAGAAAAGACCACTAACACAATTTAAAGCCAAGTTTGAAGCAAGCTTTAATTAAATACTGGCCGGGTGGTAAGGCTCTGGCCAGATCCATACCCAGGTTCCCAGGAAATGGCCCTGAGTCATGCTTTGTATTATGTCCAAATCCGTGGGGTCCCCACAAAAGCCAACAAAGGAGACTGAGTCCCATATGTAAAAGCAAAGTGCCTTTATTTTAATCAAGTTTGCAAACTCGGTCTCTCTGCATGTTCAACATATTAGAATAACCGGAGAACCCCGAGCTCAATTAGAATTGGGTTTTTATAGTAGTAAAGGTGGGGGTGAGGGGTCTCTGAGGTTCAGGAGGACCCCTGATTAGCTGACATTTGTCTAGGGTTGTCCTGGTGAGGTGTGCTGGCGAGTGAGCCTATCTACAGTGGTTGGAATGTCAGGCATTTCCTTTAAATGGTCATTTCTTGGTTAGGGGTCAGGTCATCTCAGCTTGTGGTGTTTTCCTGCTACCAGGTATTGCTTCAGGGTAAACTACCTCATGTCCACAATGTGATCAAGCACATTCGGTGCAGATGGGTCAGACAAACTTGTTTAGGGAGTGAAAACGTGTGGCTTGTTCTCTCCCATAAACAACAGCCTCCAACATTTCCAGAGCTGTCTGTCCTTGGGCAAGGGGCTTGCAAATCAGAAGCATCATAGATCTCTAAGGCATAGCATTTAAAACTTAAAATCTGACTTTGGTCTCACAACACCATGACAAAGGCAATACTTATAAAAGAACGCAGTTAGTTAAGTCTCCCTTACAGTTTCAGTGATTTAGTCCATTGTCATCATGATGGCAGCCAAGGCAGCATGCAGGCGGATGTGGTGCTAGAGAAGTTGAGTGTTTGACAATGGGATCCACAGCAGGAGAAGGAGAGAACAAGTCACTGGGCCTGGCTCGGCTTCTGAACCCTAGAAGTCCATTCCTATTCCAATAAGGCCATACATCTTAATCCTTCTAATGGTGCCACTCCCTGATGACTAAGCATTCAAATAGATGAGCCTAAGGGTGTCATTCTTATTCAAACCACCACAGGTGCCAATTACAAAATGTTAACTGTCTCAAATCTCCAAATGCAAAAAGGAAATTAAAAGAGGCCGAGAGAGGAGAGCAGTCCTGATCCAGGGAATGGAGAATTGACCCAAACTGGGAGAAACAGGCTTGACTCATGAAACCACCCGCCACAGGCACTGAAACAAAAGGAAAACATTTCTTCCTTTCTGATATTAATCTCCAAAAAACACTTAACAAAACTAAAAACAAATGAAAAATAAATAACAACAAAAATCACAATAAAATAATATAATAAGTTAATTTGAGGGAAAACCACTAGTTTATTGTGATTTTATTCATTAAATATTCTTGAAACACCATCTTTGCTTTCAGACTAGTAAAAAAAATAAAATTTCATTTTTTTAAAATGTAAATATATTATTTTATATCCTGGCTACAGTTTTTCCTTTCTCTTTTCCTTTCAGTCCCTTCCCTCCATCCCCACTCTGTTCCCATCTCTCAATCCCCTTCTCTTCCATCTCCATTCAGGAAAGGGGAGGCCTCCCATGAGTATCAACAAAATATGGCATATCAAGTTGCAGTAAGACTAAGTACTTCCCCCGTGTAGTGTATTAAGACTGGATTTGCAATGTGACCAAGTATGAGGGGTAGGGTCTCAAGGCCAGTAAAAGTGCTGGTTGGAGCCAGCATCTGCTCCCACTGATAGTGGTCCATGAGAGGACCAAGCTACACAACTGTCATATATGTGCAGAGAGCATAGGTCAGTCCCATGCAGGTTCCCTGATTATTGATTCAGACTCTGTGAGCCTCTATGAGCACAGGTTAGTTGATTCCGTGAGTTTTCTTGTGGTGTCCTTGACCTTTCTGACGGACTCCTACAATTCTTTGTTCCCCTCTTCTGCAGGATTCTTGAACTCTGCCTAATGTTTGGCTGCAAGCCTGCATCTGTTTCCATCAGTTGCTGGAAGAAGCATCTCTGATGGCAGTTGGGCTAGGCACCAATCTGGGCACAGGAGATGTATGTCTTATCTGGGGTCATCATTGCAGATTCCTGGGAGATTCCCCTGTGCCAGGTTTTGATCTGACCCAACAATGCCAACCCTTCTTTCCAGTAGTATCTTTCAATATTGAAAGCTTCAGTTTTGCTTTGGAAAATTGAAAATATTTAGAATGGTTTTGTTCATATAGAGTCTTAGCTCCATCATGTGGCCAGCTGAGACATTGCTACTGAGACTATCTAAGGGTAATTTTACATCTCTGGAATAAGACAATTAGAGAATATTTAAGAGTAATTTTTGGTCTTTGAAATACAAAGACACTGTTTTAAGTTCTTTTCTCTAAGGTGAAATGTATTTAACCAATGAATCGATACTTTTGTTTCATTCACTTATACAAATAGCTACTTTAAAAATATTTAAAGTGATTATTTGTTTTTGCCTGCTGGATAGTTTTACACAGGGTGGAAATTTATTACTGTGATTAGTGTAACAAAAAGCTGAATGGCCAATAGCTAGGCAGAAGAGATAGGCAGGACTTCTGGGTAAAGAGAGGAAGAGGAGATAATCCAGACATGTAGGAAATGCCATCCAGCTGTGGAACGAATTGAACACACAGAATGGGAGAGAGGTAAAAGCCACATGGTAAAATATAGATTCATAAAAATATAAGTTCATTTAATATATAAGAGCTAGTGGGACAAGCCTAAGCTACAGGCTGAGCATTCATAATTGATTAGAAATCTCCATGTCATTATTTGGGAGCTGGCTGGTGGGACAGAGAAAGATTCATTACAAGAGAAGGCTTTTATTTAGTAATTATTTCCAACTAATTCTTTGCTTCTTTGATCTTTTTTAAAAGATTTATTTTTCAATTGTCTGAGTGAGTGTCTGAATATGCATATCTGTGTACCACATACGTGCCTGACACTTATGGAGGCCAGAGATGGGTCATCAGCAACCCTGAAACTGTAGTCACAGATGTTTGGTAGCCCCCATGTGGGAGTTGAGAATCTGGCCAGGTTCTCTTAAACTCTGGGCCATCTCTCCAGCTCTGCTTGCTTGTTCTCTTGTGATTGTCATTCACCTTTTCATAAGGATATAGGATACACATGCAGGTGTGAGGAGAGAGTACTTTCCTTTGTCACTAATATCTTAAGAATTTTGTAATTTTAAGAACTCCTTATTTTTTCTGCTAGTGTAACAACCCAAAACTTAAAGGTTTTGCTTAGAAGAACCAAATTTGTAAGATCTGAGACATATTAGAGCTTTGTTTCATGTTTCAACATGAATTTTGTAAGGTCATCTTATTGGGTAGCATGCAAGAAACTTGATTTGTTTCTGGATTAACCTGGCTCTCTATGAGGAGAAAGAACTGGAAGAAACGACTCTTTGGTAGTCAGTTAGACTGACGTCCACTCCCACTCAGCTGGAAATGTGATGGGGAAGTTACAAGTTTTGAATCTTTATATTCTCTTCTGATACTAGATATTAATTCTGCCCCCATAGTACAAAGATAAACCAGAAATGCAAATTTTTTTTGGCTTGTGTGTTTGCTTATTTAAAGTCAATCAGACACTACCATAAGTGATCTAGTGACAAAACATTTCAGGGTGATAAATTTAATTGGGTGTTATAATGGAACAGGTAGGGGAAGCAGAAGTACATCTAGTCAAATGCTCTATCTTAAAATATATTAATCATGACCCAGATTGTCAAAATATTTATAATGAATAAATTAATATTATTTTATTTGAAGATCCAAGTTATGTCCAAGCTCTCCTGTCTTGGGTCTGGGCTACCAATATGCTTCAGTGGGCAAGAGGACTTCCCACTAAGTCTGGCACCTTGAGTTCAACCTTTAGGAAACATTGTGAAGGAGAAAGCCAACTCTTACCGGTTGTCCTCTGACATATGTCCACATACATACAATAATAAATTAATTAAATAGATAAATACAATAGTGAGTTCAATAATTTAGAGTGCCATGTATAGATGTTGTGGGGCTCTACAGCTAGGTGTAATCTCCCAACATATTTAGGTGAGAGAGAGTTTAAGAGACAAGGTAACTGGGCAGCCTTTATGGATCTTTCTAGGTTCCTACATCATCTAATAGTCAAAGCAAAATCTCTCAGACATCAGAGAATTGAGGGTGTTTAATCATTCTTTCTGCTTTGAAGAACTCACATAGTTGCTGACTGATGGGTATCCGGAATCCTACCTTCAGTTTTCTCTGGACCCCTGGGTATGGGATACTCTCATTTACGGCAAATATTTCTATAACTCAAGTGTTCAAGTCCTCAGTCAAACATTTTCCACAGCAGTAGCTCTGGTCCATCTATGCTTATTTTCCAGATTTTTGAAAAGGAGTCGTAAACCACTCAAAGGTAGAAGAAACCCCTCATCTATGAATAATTCATTGCTAAGGGATTTTATTATTATTTTCTTAAACTCTGTGATAGTTTACTTCTCCCATAGATCTTAATTTTGCTCTGACAACCTCATGTTGGAATTTTATACCTACTGCAGCTTCTCCTTCTGTTATTTTCCGTCTGAACTACCTGCACCATACTTGGTAAAACTTCACCTAATGTCCCAGTAGAGGACATAGCTTACTATGAGGTCCAGATAAAACTGAATCCAAGGGACAGAGTCAATTTTTAGCATCCTCTGTTGCGGTATTTATCAATAGCAGTGCATCTGCTGCTGAGGGTTAAAATGGAACGATTTTATGCAGCATAGTGGAGAGATATTAACGAAACTCATATCCCTTCTGTCCATTTGAGACAAAGAGGTTTATTACCAAGATTAACAGAGGCAATGATGAAAAACCTACTTGATGTTTATAGGACTATCATCTACATAAGTGGACACTTCATGGTGTGTGAATCAGGAAGCAGAAATGAGAAAATTCTCTGTGAAATATAATGATATAAATTAAATTACAGGATGCGAGCAGAAGGGCTTAATCAGGGACATTGATAAGAAGAAAGAGTCCTTAAAGTGCCGAGTGTGTGAGCGAACCGTGGCTGCAAAGATGTCGGTGCCCTTTTATAGAATTCTCCAGGGATACATCTTATTGAGGAGATTTTAGAAGGAAGAGAAATCAATAGACTTTTAAACTTCTGAAGAGATTATTCGTCTGGATTAATATGGCTGTCTTTTTAAGAATTAAAGGCAAAAGATAAGGTGACTTAATTAAATGATCTGAAGTTTGCAAAATAATAAATATGAACGTGGGCCAAAAACGTCTTTACTGTCACCGTAATGTTGTCTCTCTGTTCTCCTGTTTCCCTTCCATATTGACCTGAGCTCGTTCATCAAAGTGATGTGATAAACCCCATCCGAGGTTACACTGGTCTGTGTCTCTTCTGTGTATATACACACATAAGTTCTAAGTATCTTAGAAAGCCAAAGGGATCCTATTCCATATCCATTTGGTGTAAAAGGCCCTAAGAGTTAAACATTCATTTAAAAATGATATATTTATTTTAGTGACTGTGTGAGTGTGTGTGTGTGTGTGTGACTGAGTATATGCATGTGTACCATGAGTGTTCAAGTGCCCAGTGAGACCAGAACAGGGCATTGGATCCCCTGGACCTGAAGTTACAGGCAATTGTGAACTGCCCCATGTGAGTACTGGGAAATGAACAACTGTCCTCTGCAGGAGTAGCAGGCACTCTTAACTGAACCATATCTTCAGTCCCTTAAACAGAGTCTGTGTTCCTGTGAGAATTTACATAAAAAATCAAATTAAAACAAGTCATATATTTGACAATTATAAAAGTGGAGTTTATTAGTTCTTGGGCCCCTCTCTCTCTCTCTCTGAATGTTTACTTTGCATGCTTTATTAGAATTAAATGCTTACATTTATAAATGGGTGATACAAATCATCCTTTATATTTAAAAAAGATCTGATGTTTATTTCGTATACAAAAACCTCAAGGCATATTTTTTTGAAGTAAAAGGAGTATTTCTTTCAGAACAACCATTCTTATGACCATGCAAAGCTTTCAAAGGACAAAGTGATGATGTGTTCACGGCAATAAATGCCCTACCTGATAGATTAATGGTTGTTCAAATGGTAAACTTTAAAACAGGTTCTGGATAATTATCACACACATCCAATTATGTGTAGCACAAAGTCAGGCAGTCTGAAGCTTGGCTTTGCTATAGTAGTGGTGTATGGGGTTTCTGATCTATTTGATTTAGTTCATATACAGGGGAGGCAGGTTCAAAGACCATTTCTCTGGCAACCACAACATAGCTTGGAAAAGTAACAGACAGTAACAGACAGAAGCAGGCCTGCCTAGTTTGTTTCCCACACCTTTAAGTTCATACTAGCATGATATGTCATAGCCAGAACCTGGAAACAACTTAAATACCCCTCGACCAAAGAATGGATACAGAAGATGTGGTAGATTTACATAATGGAGTACTACACAGCAGAAAAAATAATGGCATCTTGAAATTTGTGGGAAAATGGATGGATCTAGAAAACATATCGATTGAGATAACCTAGACCCAGAAAGACAAATATAATATGTACTCATTAATGGCTTTTAGACACAAAGCAAAGAAAAACCAGCCTACAATTCACAATCCCAGAGAACCTAGACAACAAAGAGAAACCTAAGAAAGACATACATGGATCTAGTCTACATGGGAAGTAGAGAAAGACAAGATCTCCTGAGTAAATTGGGAGCGTGGGGATCATGGGAGAGGGTAGAAGGGGAGGGGGAGGAAGGGAGGAGAGAGGAGAAAAATATGTAACTCAATAAAAACAATTAGAAAAAAATAAAATCATCCCCGATGAATTAAAAATGAATGAGGGTTCCTTCCTGTGACCATACACATCCTAGAGAGACAGACCTCTTTTGTAGCTGACTCATGCTCTGGAATCATTATTTTATCTTCCTTGTTTTGTAAAAACTATTTTTCTAGCAATAGATGCATGTGTTCTAGGAACCTTCCATAATCTCTGGTTGGTTGCCTGTCTGTTTTCCTGTCTTCTTCTGTCCGTCTCTCTCTCCTTCTATATTTCTTTCCTCTTTATTTCCTCTTTATTCCTTCCTTCTTTATTTCTTTCCTCCTTTCCCATCTCTCCCTTTCATCCTTTCCTCCCTTCTTTCTTTCCTCTTCTCTTCTTTCATGATTTTTATTACCATCACTTCACAGGTTTTCTGTCTTGTCTTCAGATCTATAAATGTACATTTCCAGAGTGAGCCTCTGTTCTCAGTGACAAAAGGCTACATAGCAGTCACAGAATATTATTGGTGTACGATAATGGGGATTCACGTCTAATATCTGGGACCTGGCTCATGTCCACACAGTGCCTCAGCCTGAATGGTCCCCTGGCTGTGCATCCCTAGTTGAGTTTTGATGCTCATGACTTCTTTCCATTACTGCACCAAAGACTCAAGGACTTGTGGCCCACTGTTTAAACCTACCTTGAAAATTTCCTATGCTAAACTCATAAGACTAAGTCTAATACTTTCTGAGCAACTTAAATTGCTACAACTTTCTTCTTTAATTTATTATTAGTATATAAGACATTACTAAAAAAAAGAGTGTTTACAGTCAACTTAATTTAACTTATGATTTGATAGGCCAGGCCTTTGAAAAGGTTTGTCTGTACTATATTTATCTGGAAGTATCTCATTGGTGAAGTCAGATGGTAAGGTGCACTGCCGTTCACTGAAATATCCCATTAGACAGATGGGAAAATTGGCTAATACTAGCATTGGCCAAAACTTTGGTAGTTCTGTTAACTGGGAAGTCTGTAAGCATCAGGGTCATAGAACTGCTAGACTTATATCTTCAGGGATCCCTTTGCAAAGACTTTAAAAGTGAAAGGCAGGCCTGGGTAGATGGCTCAGTCCTTAAAATGCTTGCATACAAGCATAAAGACAGGAGTTGGTTCCCAGCATCCTGCAAAAGGCTAGGTATGGTGGTATGTGCTTGTAATGCCAAGGCTGGCAATGCATGCAGAAAGATTCTGGCATTGCCTGTTTAACCTGTGGGGTCCAAGTTCTGTGAGAGACCTTGTCCAAAATCTAAGGTAGAGAACCATTAATACTAACACCAGACATTCACTTCTGGTCTCTACAGGAATATTTATATGAACACCAACATGCACACACCACAAAGTGAAAGGCAGGACAAGCCTACTTGGATGCTGTGGATTGGTGGTTTACATAACCCTTTCTATTTTGCATCTTTTGAGATAGCATCTCATTTTGGGGCTCTGGTTGGCCTTGAACTTCTGAGGCCTCTCGAGGGCTGGCACTATAGCTTCAGCTCCGTTTAGTCTCAAGACTGTCTAAGGCGGATACTTTTGTAGAGACAGTGCTAGCTTTTCAGACCATCTGTTACTAGCATCGTGTTCACAGTCTCAGGAGTGATCAACATCTTTGCAAGGCGCTTCAGTACCTGGTATCCATCAGTAGAGATCTTGAGGCTGAGACAGTTGCCCTGGAAGAAAACACTTCTGTCCGACCTCTTAAATTCTCTACATGAGGTCCAAAGAGCACCACTTCTGATCGGTGACTCCAGCCTCGACTCTGATGTCCCTCTGGTTGAAGGACATGAACCCCGTTCTCACGGATTGCCAAGTACATGCTCAATACAAATACTTGGTATTTCCCCTAGCATTAGTTACCTAACTGTGATGAAATGCCATGGGGAGATACACCTTAGGGAAGGAATGGTTTCTCTTGGCTTATGGTTCCAGATGGACAAGGTTCAGAGCGGCAGGGGAACCATGGCCGCAAGCGGTCAGAGCAAGAAGCTCAGGTCACAGCTTCGGCAGCAAACAGGAAGCACAGAGGACAAACTGCGAGTGGGAAGAGGCCCTCAAAACCTGAGTCCAGTGAGCACTTCCTCCAGTGAGGCCCCTCCTCCGAATGGTCCCATAGCATCTCCAAGCCTTGAACCAGCTAGGGGTCAAGTGTTCACAAACTTGAGTCTATGGGGGGGACATTTCTCATTCAAACCACCACACCTCTTATGAAAGGTGGGTTTTTTTTGTTTGTTTGTTTTGTTTTTGCTTCTACTTCAGGATTTTGTCTACGTCTTCTACTTGTGAATTAGAGCTCCACTGTCTCCCTAGACTGGGCAAACAGTACTGTGTTCATTGTCGTGTTGTAATGGAAGTACAAACTGCAAAGCAGTTGCAAGGAGAAAGCGTGATAGATGTGATTCCACCTCTGTGTCTCTGCGGTGTCCCAGGTGTCAGTTGTCTTCTTTGCTGGCTCAGTCTCCTGATTGCTCACCAAGCCCCCCAAACCATTCCCCTCTATTCATTGTCTTGATTCTTTATCTTTGAAAGTCAATTGGTGTCAAACTCTTCATATACAGTGAAACTAAATAATCAGACACTGACCTTTGTGAAAGCATTGGTATTCCCTAGACAGAGATCCAAGGTCTCTTGTTACACATTTACACTTAGGACCTAGATTGACACTCAATTTTTTATTTATTTTATCTCTAGGATTTATTCCTTTGTAAAAATACTTATTTACTGTGGTGTGGTGGTGGTGGTGTATGTGTGTGTGTTCACATTTATGTTCAAGGATGTATGCTCATATGTGTACTTGTGAATGTGTGCACAAGTTCATTTGGAACCTGGAAGCCAACTTCAGGTATCATTTATCAACTGCTGTTTTACTTTTTATTCTTTCCTGTCAGGATCTTACGTTGTCCAGGCCCTCACTACATGGCTACTCCAGCTAACTAGTAAGCACCCAGCATCCACAGAGCTAGGTTTTTAAACAAGCTACCACTCCTGGTTTTCATGTGTCACTGAGATCAAACTCAGGTCCTTGCACTTGCATCCTCTCCCAGCCCATCTTTTCTCTGTTTCCAGGAACATTTTAATTCATTTAGCAATGTGTTTGATTAATAGGATTTGGGTTGTAATTTTTAGTGTATTTTATTTCAAATCATGGTTGTGTCAGCAGAGACAGTTGTTTGGGTTAATTCCCAGTCTACCAGATTTCTGGAAACACAAGTGCTAAATCTGTTTTCCACACTCACGCTGGAGTTGTGGCTTTACAAATTCCATATAAGCCTACAGCATTCATGCTTAAAATTTGCAAGCACCTCCCCATCACCTCCTAAATCATAAGCTTCTAAATGGCACGTGCTGCAATGCTTTAGACTCTGCGCCTGCTGGTCTTCCCATCTCATGCTAGATGCCCTCCTTTTCTTCCTTCTCAATAGCATAAAACTGCTTGCAGCTGAGGTGAGCTGGGATGCTCCATAGTCCAGCTACTTCACTTACTCAGAGACTTGGCAAGTTTCACTGGTTTCTTCAGATGAATAAAGCTACTTATATTAAGTACTGGTTCTAGGAAGCTTTGCTTGAAAATTCTGCGAGACACAGATACACACACTCTCGCATACTTACACACAGTTCTCACACACACACACGAGAGAGAGACAAAGAGACAGAAACATACTCACACACTCTCACATACACACAGTTCATACACACACACAGAAGAGAGAGAGAGAGAGAGAGAGAGAGAGAGAGAGAGAGAGAGAGAGAGAGAATGAGACAGAGAGACAGAGAAACACACACATAGTTCTCACACAAACATACACATGAGAGAGAGAGATAGAGAGACAGAGAAGCACACACATACACAGAGAAAGAGAGAGAGAAAATCTTGTATAATCTTGTATTTATCACAGTTACAGTTACAGATCCTGAGCATGGTGAGTTTTGGCCATTTTGCATGTGAACATTCTGTATTTCACTACATTTTCATGTGTTTTTTTTTTTAATTTAAAGTTGCCTTTTATTTTTATTACTTTTTAAAAAGAAAACAAACTATCTTTTTTCATTTTACATACCAATCCCAGTTCCCAATCCCTCCCCTCCTCCCATTCCTTCCACCTAGGCCCCCACCCCACCCCCAACTACTCCTCAGAGAGGGTAAGGCACATTGCTTTGGGGAAGGTCCTAGGCCCTCCCTACTATATCTAGGCTAAGCAAGGTATCCATCCAAGGAGAATTGGTTCCCCGAAAGCCAGTACAAGAAGTAGGGATAAATACTAATACCACTGCCAGTGGCCTTGCAGTCTGTCCCAGCCATACAACTGTCACCCACATTCAGACGGTGTAGTTTGGTCCTATGCTGCTTCATTCCCTGTCAGGCTGTAGTTGGTGAGCTCCCATTAGCTCAGGTAAACCGTTTCAGTGGGTGTTTTCATCATGATCTTGACCTCTTTGCTCATATTCTCACTCCTTTCACTCTTCAGCTGGACTTTGTAAGCTCAGCCCAGTGCTCCATTGTGGGTCTCTGCCTCTTTTTCCATCAGTTGCTGGATGAAGGTTCTATGGTGACATTTAAAATATCCATCAATCTGACTACAGGGCAAGGCCAGTATGGGCACCCTCTCCTCTATTGCTTAGGGTCTTAGCTGGGGATATGAAAGCAGGATCTATCCTTCTGCTGTATACCAGAAACACTCCTCAATTTCAAAGACAGACATTACCTCAGAGTAAAGTGTTGGGAAAAGATTTTCCAATCAAATGGTCCTAAGAAACAAGTGGGTGTAACTGCCCTAAAATCTAACAAAATAGACTTTAAACAAAAATCAATCAGAGGAGATGGAGAAGGACACTATACTCATAACAGGGACAATTCCATTAAGATGAAATCTCAGTCCTGAACATCTATTCCCCAAATACAAGAGCACCATCACTTAAATCACACATCAAACCCCACACACTAACAGTAGGAGACTTCAACACCCCACTCTCCACAATGGACAGGTCAACCAGACAGAAACTTAACAGAGAAATAAGAGAACTAACAGATGTTATGACTCAAATGGACTGAAGAGACATCTATAGAATATTCCACCCAAACACAAATGAATATACCTTCTTCTCAGAACCTCATGGAACCCTCTCTAAAACAAAACAAAACAAACCTCAACTGATACAAAAATATTGGAATCACCCCCTATATCTTATCAGATCACCATAGTTTAAAGATGGAATTTAACAACAACACTACTCACAGAAAGCCTATGGAAACTCATGGAAACTGAACAGTGCTCAATTAAACCACCCCTGGTTAAAGGATGAAATAAAGAAAGAACTTAAAGACTTCCTAGAATTCAAGGAAAATGAAGGCACATCGTACCCAAACCTATGCAACACTATGAAAGCAGTGCTAAGAGGAAAGTTCATAGCAATAAGTGCATACATAAAGAAAGTGGAGAAAGCTCACACTAGTGACTTAACAGCACACCTGAAAGCTCTAGAACAAAAAGAAGCCGACACACCCAGGAGGAGTTGATGACAGGAAATAATCAAACTGAGGGCTGAAATCAATAAAATAGAAACAAAGAACACAATACAAAGAGTCAATGAAACAAAGAGCTGGTTCTTTGAGATAATCAACAAGATAGACAAACCCTTATCCAAAGTAATCAAAAGTCAGAGGGAGAACATTCAAATTAAGAAAATCAGAACTGAAAGGGGGGACATAACAATAGACATTTTCAAGTGTTTTAAACTGAGGAAAGGCTGTTACTTGAACTTTCAGTCTGCTAGAGACTAGAGGACTCTGTTAGGACTCAGTGATTATAGGAGACACTCTTCAGTGTGTGTTTGATTTATTTACACTTACATAACACATGGATAGGCCAAATATTACTTTTAGAATTTAGTAATCAGACCTAGAGGAGCACTGACCACCAGTTATTCAGTTATTTGTCTTACGTTTTCAAACCACAACCAAAGGCTCTACTTTTACTATTGCATTTTCTAAGGAATCATTTGTTTATTATTTATGTGGATGACTGTGCCCCTGAATGAGTTTTGTGCACCACATGCACACAGGAGCCTGCGTATGCTGGAACAGGGTCTCAAATTCCTGGAACAGGAGTGAGCGAGAACTCTTGAGCTATCCTGTGGATGCTGGAAATTGAATCTGAGTCTCCTAGAAGGTCAATAAGTGCTCTTAAGCAGAAACATTTTTCCAGCCCACTTATTGTTGTATTTTTAAACACTAAATTAATTTTTGCATCGTATAGGAAGTTGAGAAACATAACATACTTGGCATGAATTCTTCCTAAATTCAGAGCTGGATGTTACAGAGGACAATTAAACTTTCATCTATATAATGAATGATACTTTTTTTTGCAGAATATTCATTAAGCATGGATATAAATTTAAAATGTTACCCATTTAACATCATAAGGAGGGTGATGCTAATCGATTCTTTGTTGTCATAAAAGGGCTTTGGCAGAAGATTTACTTATGTAAGTTATTTTCTTATTGTGACAGAAAGCATATCTTGGATAGCTCACATTTTTTTACTTTAAACATTTTCATTCAATAAAAACACAACATTCAGGTAATTTTAATCCATTTTACTAATCTAACATTATTATTTACATGAAAAGGGTTATGTTCAGAAATCTTCTCCTTTTCAATTGATACGTACATAATTATCTCCCACTTGTTATTCTTGCACACTTTCTATATTATTTTTGCCTTGCTTGAGAACATGATGGACCTATTTCTATCACGAAGAGTTAGCACATTTATGCAGTTTTATCAGCTTTGCTTGGATAAATTCAATCCAGAGTGTGAGTATGTAACACATAGCTCCCGTTCTCTGTCAGGATAGTTGCACTCTGTTCTGTCTAGCATAGCGCTCCCGTTCTGTGTCCGGATGATGTACTCTGTTCTGGATAACATAGAACTCCCGTTCTCTGTCACGATGGTTGCACTCTGTTCTATGCTTGTCTTCTCACTGTTTTCCTCCTCTAACTTCTAACTGTGACACTTTTCAGTCAACATCTTGATTTATCCATTTCAGTTCCCAGTGTCAATGCTCCCTAATGTCTTCTAATATTACTCTTTCAGAGTGACAATTAAAAAAAAATGGATAGCTTATAAAGGCTCTCTTTTTTATAAATTATAGATAAGCATGTCATATACTATGATTTAAAGATTAAATAATAAGTAAATTCACTCCTTTTAAGTTTGCGGTAATTATGCTATACTTTTCTTTTGCCCTCTTCCCTTCACTTTCCTGTCCTTTGTTCCTTTCCCCAGTCCTCTCCACCTCCCTCCCTGACTTCGGTCCTTCCCTTCCCCTCTCCTCCCCTCTCTTTTCCTTCAGCTGTGTATGACAGGGTGGCCTTAAACTTACTGAACTTCTGACCTTCCTAAGGTCTGTGATTTATATGAGTGGACTCAGGAATGCAATGACACGCCTGTCTGACACCAGAAAGATTTACAAAAATGTGTAAGTATGCTTTTATTTCCTGTTAATGTTAAGGTATCAATTTTAAATAATTCAGAACTACATTTTCATACCCTCATTTCATTTCACAGACTGTCTCTCTACTCCTAATTCGCATCCAATTTGTGCTTCTGCTTGATATTTCAGTAGACAGTGATAACACAATGTAATAAACATGACTATTTTCCTCCCAAAACTCAATTTCCGAAATGAAATATGAAGGAAATTATGTTAAACTTTTAGTGGAGCCATTACTTAATTTTATTGCTATTCTTTGTGAGTGCTTCAACTCAAAAACTAAGTTATAATATGAAGCTGAAAATTCATCTTATGTATAACTATGCAGACATTTAATAAAAACCACATTAAATGTGGACATTTACATTTAGAAGTGAAAATAAACATGACCTAATGACAAAAGATAGCATTTACTCTCTTGGAAGTATGTGAGCCTGAGAGATTAATAATAAGCAGGTCATTTTCACAGTGTGTAGTCCAGGCCTTTAAGTGATATGTTGCATGTTGATAACAATAAAATATCCATGGAAACCAAACCAAGGGTTCAACTCAGTTATTTTCTGTGGCAATACATTTTGATTAGCACATCAGACTTGAGAAACAGAACGAACTCCTAAAATAAAGGCAGCCAGTGTGGTATGAGCATGAAAATGTCCATATTCATAAACCAAATTATGGTTTAGAGACGTGATAAAAAGACAAAGTAAGTCAGGGATTTGAGACACACAGAGGAAAATACCTCGTCACTGCGTGCACATTTTCAGTTAGATTTGATGTTAGACATCTCACTAAATGAGCTGAAACTCTTTCCAGTTACATGTTATAAAACAAGTTCATGTACAAGTAATTTAATTTACATGTGTGGGGAAAGCTCTGCATGGCGTTAGGTGTCCTCGCCATATCACAAAAGCAATTAGATTACACTGGAAGCCAGCTGTGCAGCGGGGAGATTGCTTTTATCTAAGTGATAAAATCCTTGTAGAGTGTGAACAATGCTGGGTATAAAATGTAACATTTTAATGAACAGCATAAAAGATGAATAGATGAGCACCAAGAAAGGGCACAGGGAAGAGGGAAGAGAGAGAACGAGAAAGGTTTGCTGCTGGTTGTGACAAACCAGTCACCTGTAGGGACACCTAATCAGAAAACGGTTTCTACCTCATTTAATTAATTTAGTAAGTATGTGATCTCCACTCATCATTTAGCCACCCTAGGAAAAACCAGAGATTGCAGATCTTATTGACAACAAAGGTAGACCTGATGTGGACATTAGTCTTACTGAGCTGGGAGTAAAGGGATGGGGGTGAGACAGCTAAGGAAGGTATGTGGAGGGTGGCACTGGCTCACACTAAGAGTCTCATTTGACACACTCTGCTGACCAAGTAAAGGTCACATGATCAGCCTGTGCCATTCAGACTGCATCTGCTCACATGAGAGGCATGGGAATTATTGGTGAAATTTCCATACCCATGGAAACCAAGCTTTAGTAACTCCTTTGACAATAAGTTTTGGTAGGTACATGGAACTTGAAAGACAAAAATCCCTTTTTTGTATCTGGATGATTTTACCTGAGTAGGAAAACCTAAACCTAAATAATAGCATTACGATTTTTGTCCATATCATTAAGATGTGATGTAGTTTACTTATCAAGTTTTGTTGCTTTCAACGTCTATCGATTGTGCTATGATTTCATACTTAATCTCAAACTGCTAACATAGACATCGTGCTGTGAATATTACAGTTCAGATGGAAAGGCTGGAAATCCTGGCAGCTGGGAGCCAAGGAGTACCACAAAGCAGCACCACACAACAGGCGATTTATTGGAAGGGAAAAAACCCAGGAGGGCGGCTGCCTCTGCTTAGGCAAGAAACAGAAGCAAACAGGATACAGGACTTAAATAGACTTTCCTGGGAAGGAGGTAGAACTTTTCAGGGTAGGGGTTGGTGGGATTTCATGTCCAGAGATGGAGCTTTTTACTCTGTAGGGTTGGGGCAGGCTCCAGCAGTTAGGGCAGTTAGAGTGTCCTGTGGGCCAAACGTGGCAGTTAGAGGCCTCAGGAGAGGGGCTTGGCATCTCCTGTGGCTTGAGGGACTTACAAATGCAACTGAAAACTCTGAGCTACTATTTATGCATGAAAGGAAAATAGAATATTAGTTCCCAGTTAGATTACTTGTAAATGCTAGTAATAGTCAAGCATTTCCTGTGCTCTAACCCTCTGCTAACCATACTGTTCTTATTGTGACTTTGTTAATTATTTCAACATTTCTTTTGTATCTAAACTGAATATTGATGGAAATATTTAAGACTAATATATTATTGTTGTCATAAGATTCCATTATTTGTACATCACAATAATTATTTCAAAAGTTACACACACACACACACACACACACACACACACACACATTTGAGAAGAATAATTAATATCTCGATTTCCAGGAAGCTGGGGATGATTATAAAAGACCAGATGGAAGACAGAATATTTTCTTGGTAATCAACATCATATTAACTTATTTTGTCAGTAGCTATAATACAATTTTTCTGAGAATAGAATATGTATACTTGCAGAACTTCATTGCAGGAGCCAAAGTGTCTTCTAACTGGCCAGGAAGCAATCTAAAAATGGAAAGAGATGAAGAAATACATGAAATCAAGTGAGTAGTGTTTAAACTCCTGAAAATATAATTGTGCTTGGAATAAATGTGAGCATGCTGTCCTTTTTTTCTTTTTCTTTGTGTGTGTGTGTGTGTGTGTGTGTGTGTGTGTGTGTGTGTGTGTGTGAGAGAGAGAGAGAGAGAGAGAGAGAGAGAGAGAGCTCTTGCTGTCCTGGAACTTACTCTTTAGACCAAGTTGACCTTGAACTCACAGAGTTCTGGGACTAACGGTGTGTGCTACCACCAGCAGGTGTGAACATGCTGTCGTAGTTAATAGAAACCGTAACTAGTGACTATGCTGTCTCAGTCAGGGTTTTTTTTGCTATGAAGCAACTCTTATTAAGTAAAACATTTAATTGGGTCTGACTTACAATGCAGAGGTCTAGTCTGTTATTGTCATGGCAGAACGCATGACACCACACAGGCAGACAAGGTCCAGAAGTGGAAGCTGAGAGTTCTACATCCAGATAGGTAGGCAGCAGGAAGACAGAGCTGCATTGGGCTTGGCTTGTGCATTTGAAACCCAAAGCCTCCCCCACATATGCTTCCTCCAAAAAAGTCACACCTCATAATGCCACTCCCTAAGCATTCAAATATATGAGACTATGGGGCCATTCTTATTCAAATCACTACATGTGCATTCTTAATTTTGCAACTAAGCAATTTTATTTTACAATGAGAGGGACATCTGCAATGTTTCACACTCACTGCGGTGGTCATGAAAGGCTCAGCAACAGGAATCTTGTGAATGTGTTCCTTCCGATAGCGACATTAAGGTGTGAAAGGCACAATTAATTACAGCTTTTGCTAGGGGTTAGTTTTTCTTATTTCCAGACATTTTGAATTTTTATTAAAAATATACTATACTGATATCCTTCAATTTTTCTCTTTTTAATTTGTTTCATTTTTCTCTTTTCTTCCCTGATGATGAAGCAGTCTTATGGAAAATGAATAAGAGTGCAGAACTGTAGTTTAGAAATTAATTTGGTTAAATATGTAAAACTTCCTGGACTTTGTCCATCCTGTCGACCAATGTGATATAATACACAATATCAACTCATGCTGTTAAAGACAGAGGTCAGGGATACCATCAGCTGCACACAGTGACATGTGTAAGGGATATGGCACAGATGTTATAGCAGCAAAAGAAGAAACTCAGGTCAACTTGAAACTTTACCTGAGTAAGGAAGCAGTATCCTCAGAGAGTAGTAAACAGCAGGAAGCTATAAAACATTAAGAAGGTGAGCAAAGAAAAGGGTAAAAGTGGGACTGGGAAGAGAGCTCAGTTCTTAGGAGCTTTTGTTGCTCTTGCACAGACCCTGGCTTTCGGTCCCAGGATGTACATGGTTGCTCACAACCATCCTAACTCCAATTACAGGGAATCCTTGGATATTGCATGCACATGCTGCCTTAGATACATGCAGGCATCATTCACACAGAAAAAATGAAAATAAATCTTTCAAAAGGCTGAAAGTATTTACATTTGTTATGGCTTATTCTCTGATTTTTATGGTACTAGTTAAAGTTAATAATGTAATTAAATTTCCTTGTCCTATTAACTAATGCAATTCTAGATTTACATTTTTCTTTAGAACATCAAAAAGGTGGTGACGTTTTCATAGGAAAATATGGCAATCAATACAGGAAATGCATACACTTGTGAAAGCTGAACAGTGTTATAATTTCATGAGCTAAAAGTGCAGAAAAAGCTAAAGAAATAACTTACGAAATATGTTCTTTGTTTTTTTGGGGGGAGGGTGTAGTAATAGGCACGCGGGCCTGCTTTTCGTCCCGGCGGCCACCCGGCTCCCGCCGCCCGGTGCTTGGCTAGCTTATACCCGAAATAATTACACGGAAACTGTATTCATTGAAATACTGCCTGACCCATTAGCTCTAGCCTCTTATTGGCTAACTCTCACATATTTGTTTAACCCATTTCTAATAATCTGTGTATCGCCACTAGTCGTGGCTTACCGGGAAAGATTCAGCATCTCTGACCTGGCAGGCTTCATGGCGGCAGCTTTCTCTAACTCTGTCCCCTTCCCAGCATTCTGTTCTCTTTATCCTGTCTATCTAAGTCCTGCCCTATCAGAAGGCCAAGGCAGTTTCTTTATTAACCAATAAAAGCAACCCAAAAACAGAAGGACCCTCCTACACCAGGAGGGAGTGTTTTGGTCGAGCCAGGATTTCTCTGCAGTTTTGGAACCTTTCCTGGAACTCGCTCTGTAGACCAGGCTGGCCTCAAACTCACAGAGATCCACCTGTCTCAGTTTCCCTAGTGGTAGGATTAAAGGCGTGCACCACCACAGCCCATTTTGTGTTTAATGGGCTACGTAGTAAGCTCGAGGCAGTCCTGGGATACACGAGACTTCGCCTCCAGAAAAGAAAATAGCTGAAAGTAAGACATGTGCTTCAGAATGTAGCAGCACATTGTGAACCTTGTAGGAACTCAGTTTGAATATGTAATATTTCTGGGTTCTTCTCCATCTTTTATATTGAGATAGGGTCTCTTGCTAGAGGTTCCTAATAGTCTGGGTGGCAGAGATTCCCTGTCTCTGACTTCTGTGTTTCCTGGCATACAGATGGGGTACCACACCCACCCAGTTTTTATTGGGCTTCTGAACCTCCAGCTGCTACCAGAACATGTGCATATGCATGCATACCCCAACGCATATGTACCTACATATGTGCAAGGGGGCTAAAAGATAACTTGCTGAAACAGGTTTTCTTTTTTTCTTGGTAGTCAGTGGGTCCCCACCCCAATATAGAATTTCCTGACAGCTAGCAGGCTCATGTGCCAAGAGTAGATATGCTGCAGAGATCTGGCTATCAGGAGCCACTAGCATGGTTTAGCAGCAGGCATCCTGCAAATGACCCGGACCAACCCACAATAGACATATTTTTTTCACTTCTTTCCCTTCCCAGACCAGTCCCCTGACAGTTAATTTCTGGCAACTTTTGGTCTCAAAACACCCAGAGTCTCCCCTACCCCAACCACCACTACAAACTGGAAAGCTGTCTGCTGTTTGGTCCTAATTTTGGTTCTAATTTTTCACCTTCCTGCATTTAGCCATTGAGTGCCCGTTGTGGCAGCCTGGCATTTCTATAAATTTGGGTACTCTGGGACCTCAAAGTCAGGTCCACTGATGATGAAAACAAGGAAGGAAGCTGATGCTTTAGCATCAGAACACAGCAGCCTTCCAGTAGATTCAACAGAGAAGGAAGAGACTCACCATGAGACTCACCCTAAGCTCCCAGAGCCCAAGACTCCTGCTTGGCCCAAACTACAGGACTCACAGTGCTGCAGACCTCCAGACCTGAATCTGAGGGGACCTGCTGTCCCAGAGGCTAGCAGCCCCAGCCCTAAGGCATGCTGAAGATGAGAGGGATAACTTCCTGTTATCCCTGCCCCATAGGACTGTCCCCAGCTGGTCTCCCAAGGCTTTCTGAGAGCTTTTCAGTTATCTCCTTTTCTGTAGCTGTAATGGCTGGTATCCCACCACTAGCTACAAACGTTTTTACCTCTATGAAATCTCCAGACCAAAAATGGTATCCTGTGTCTGTAAGTTCTCAGAGACTGAATGCCATCTCTCTTATTTTGGTTCCTGTTTCACTTAAATCCCCATGTCTGTTTTTCTTTTTAAAAATTGCATTTAAGATTATCAATTCTGAATTATATCACAATATCACCATGCTTACTGTCTACTGGTGGACCACCCCATTCTTGGAGGAGGATAGGATGAGAACGCAATAAGGAATAGAAGATGGTATGTGAGAACTTCTTCACTGCCAGCAAACGGGCCAAGCAGACAGAGCTCAGCTGCTCATCCTTGACAACTGTCTTCACTGTCTGAGCCATCTCTCTGGCCCCCGAATTTAGCACTACTTTAAGAAAATGCCATTTGAAACCAATGTATCAAAACAACATTAGTTTTTTTCATACCATGGCAATAAAATAATAATTGTATGGTCATTAATCATGTAAACTCAAAAGTGAAAGAGTGAAATATTTTTAAGTCTCCCAAAGCCATGTGAATATTCTCCTTAGAACTTGCCCATGAGAAAGGTCAGCGTGGCTCTAAAAGTAGAAGCTGGCAAGAAGCGAGCAGGTCAGAAGGCTCACCCTCTCTTCTCCCGCACCATGAAAGAGTTGATGTTTCAGCATCAACTTCTGCTGAAAGAGTTGGGTGTTCTCCAGGACGGAGGACAAGCATCAATATGAGAGAGTCGCACCTCCAGAGGTATTTTTTAAAGTACTATGAAATGAAACATCTTCAATGTTAGGACAC
This sequence comes from Ondatra zibethicus, assembly GCA_004026605.1. Taxonomy (NCBI): domain Eukaryota; kingdom Metazoa; phylum Chordata; class Mammalia; order Rodentia; family Cricetidae; genus Ondatra; species Ondatra zibethicus. Next base: position 10,591 of record PVIU01013272.1, on the reverse strand, counting down.
TTTCCTGTCTTGTGATGATTTTACTTTAATCTAAATGTCAAAGGGACGCATAAGAGAGTTCACTGAAAGAACTTTTCAGAAGATGGAAATTAAAACAATCAAATATGAATTAAACATTTTAAAATCCACTAACAACTTTTCATCCTTTCGACGATTCATATTCTGAAGCATCTGAAAACCACAATGTTTCCATGGTATAGTTGAGAAAAGTCAGTTTTGGTTAAAGTCACTAAGTTGTCTCATTTCTCATTTAGTATTTCTGGCAGTGGGTCGCTGAGACGGTAGAACACAAAACATGAAGAAAGGCAAGAACTCCTGTTTGCACCTTAGCAATTGTACATGGGAAACTGTTTTCACATAAGACTAGAATTGAGAACATAAATTCAAGTGTACTAAACTTGGGTAGAAATACTCTTTCAAATGTGGAACACAATGCTCTGAAGAATGAGAGGAGGCATTGTCACAGCAAAGTTCCTGGGCTAAGGGCTAACCTCTTCCTTCATCAATTATTTTCTCTCCTTGCCAATCCATGAACTAACATGGTGAGATCTTATAAATTATTGTATGTATCAGTTACCAGGATTTAAAAATGTCTGTGTGTGTGTTTACCCATGAATATGCATGAAGGTAAAGTGTGTGCAGTTGCACAAAAGTGTTTGTGTACATATCTATGGAGCTTAGAGGACACTTTTAATTATCATCCTCAGAAACATTATTCACTCCTTCAGGACAGTCTCTTCCTAGCCTGGAGTTGATCTGTTAGGCTAGGCTGACCAGCTGGTGAGCCTCAGGAAACTGCTTGTCTATCTTCCGCAGAACTGGGATGGTTGACATGTGCCATCGTACGTTTTCACATGTATTCTGGGGACCCAACTCAGCTCCTCATGATATCAGCGCCAGAACTTTCCCAACTGATCTACTACTCCAGGGTCTCTGGGAGTTGTTTAATGTGCAGAATGGATTCTCTGTTAATAGTGAGTGCCACAAGTCTGTATTTTCAACAGACTAGCAAGTGTTGTCAAACCTGATGGTTTAATGGCAGAATCCTCTTGATGGAAAACACTTGAATAAAATTTTGTAAGAAACATAAATGTGGCAAAAAGCAGTAATTCCTTTTCAGATATTTTGAAGCAGTATGTATCTGCAGATAGTTTCTTTTTTCTTTTTCTTTCTTTCTTTCTTTCTTTCTTTTTTTTTTGGTTTTGGTTTTTCAAGACAGGCTTTCTCTGTAGGCTTTTTTTGGAGCCTGTTCTGGAATTAGCTCTTGTAGACCAGGCTGGCCCTGAACTCATAGCGATCTGCCTGCCTCTGCCTCCCCAGTGCTAGGATTAAGGGCCTGTGCCATGCTCGGCATATAGACTCTTTAGGGTTGATTTTCTCCAGTTTACAATAATAGTTCAAATACTTATGCCTAATCAAGCATCTGATCTTGAAGCTGACTCAACTCATGTACCTAATGTTTTGAACTGAAACATTTTTCAATATAAAGCTTTTATTACTCTACTTCTTCCAAATTAATCCCAGTCTTACCTTTGACTTCTAAAGCTCAGTAAATGGCACTGTCAATGTTGTTTTTTTTAAAGAAATATTCCTTACTTTTAAAAGTTATTTTCTGTCTATTGTCAATTATTGCTTATTTTGTGCCCACACAGTTGGTATCCAAAATCATTCATCCATCTTCTCTGCTGCATATTGACTCAAGATGCTTTCTTCTACTTAGACTCATGTTAAGCCAAATTTCTATCTCACCTGCTCTTCTACTGTCATTCCTCTAATGGCTAAAGGGATCATTTCTGTAAGGATAGCCCACAGCCTTCAGAATAAAGTTCAAGATCATTACCTGAGCTACAGTTTATTTGATATGCTTTCTTATTAATTTTGCAATATAACCTAATTTAATGCCTTCTATTTGTTTTGCTAAATTAGAAAGTATAAATTTTCAGCTCCCCAAACATGCTGAACATACAATATGCCTCACCATCTGTACTTCATGGCTTATAATTCTATCTCTGGAATGATGCCCACACAAGGGACACCATACTCTATTCATCATCTGAATTACCTTCTGGGTCAATGGTCATAAAATATACTTGAGCTGGATTAGTCTAGAAACTTTCACACATAAATGAACGATGGGCTATTTCGATATAAAATTCCCTTTAAAGACTTATATGTTGAAGGTTTTGGCTCCAGATATAAATACCAGGGTGAGGCAATTGGATCATGGAATAACTCTCTGATAAGTTTAAAAGTGAATGGGGTATTAAGACTAATTGCAAGAAGAAGGTCACTTGGTGTGACATTGAAAGGTATGGCTGGGCCCTGCTGTCTGTGGACTTTGTAGTCACCATCAGATATACAGCCATTTGACCACATGCTTCACTGATATACAGCTTGCCTCATGTCAGGCCTGAATCCCTCGGGTCAGAATATGATGGACCCAATGTTATGAACCCTTGAGCCAGAACCATACGTTGTCCTCTTCATTGCTTTTCTTGGTATTTTGTCATAGTATTAGAAACCTGAGTGGCACATGCACCAACCTCTGCTCTGTCGCACACTCGTCAGGACAGTCTCATTGGATTCTCCTACACACCACCAGGACCTCCACTTCAGTGCTGGGAACTTTCCAGTTTCAGGGCACCCACCCACCATCTTCCTCAAGATCACCTTGAAGTCTTACTCAGTTCATTTCCCTGAAGCAGATGTTCTCATGATTTCTTATGTATTTATTTTAAGTGAGGTCCTAAAAGCTAAATTTCATTAAGTTCTTCAGGATTTTTGATCCTGATAGAACATACAAGAAGAACGTATCCTTCCAGGTAGAAGGTTGGCTCTAGATTACAATGTCTTCTTAGAGGAGTTGAGTGGGTCATTATTCTAACTGTGTAGGCAAGATACATGTTCATTGTGTCTTGTACCATCTAGCACTTTCTATAGGAAACAGTAGACACTGTAGAAATTTCTACTAGATTAAACAAAACAGTGAATATGGTTGTTTGCAATTGTATTTATAAATGTAAATAACTATGGTCTGTGTTTTCTAGATGTCTATGTGCTTCTTTGTGTGTGTGGGTATGTACGTGTATATTCAGGAACATATGAATCTATGTACACCTGTGTGTGGGGATCAAAGGTCAATGTCCATATTTTTCTTATATGCCCTCAACTTCTTTTTGTCTGGTTGATTTGCAAACAGGGTTTCTTATTAGCCTAGTACTTAGCAAGAAATAGGCTAGGCTAGCTGGCCAATAAGCTTTAGTGTGACCGCTCAGCATTGAGCAAACACAACATTCACAACACCATGCAGTGAGATTTCATTTGTATTTTAATAAATAAAGCTTGCCTGAAGTTCAGAGAGTAAAACAGCCCTACCAGTCAGCCTCACAGACCAGGCAGTGGTGACACACACCTTTCATCCCAGTAGCTACACTAGTTTTCCGTAGAAACTGGATGGTAAAAGTGCATGCTTTTAATCCCAGCCCTAGAGAGGAATATAAAATGGGAAGAGACAGCTCTTAGACACAGTCTCATTCTGAGGTCCCTGGAGGCAGAATCGCCATATAAGACTGAGGTAGAGGTAAGAGCCAGTGGCTGGCTCTTTTGTTTTTCTGACCTTGAGGTGGAACCTCAATATCTGTCTCTGGATTTTTATTAATCATGCTACACCACCAAACTTGACTTTTTATTTATTTGCAAATATATTTTCTCTGTTTTTTCTAACTCTTATTTTTTGTGATTATAATTACATTATTTCTCCTTTTCCTTTTCTCCCTCCAATTCCTCCTATGTGCCTTCTTGCTCTTATTCAAATTAATGGCCTCTTCTATAATTGTTACATATTCTCTCTCTCTCTCATGTTTGGGCAGTCATGTTGGTGTGATTTTATGGGTATAGCTTATGACATTAATAAGACACACAATGTCACAGCCAATCCCTTAATTCTCTGCCTCTTACAATGCTTCTATGCCCTTTTCCACAATGTTCCTCGAATCTTAGATGTAGGAGCTTATTTATTATTTTTATTACTATTATTATTATTAATTATCATGTGAGTTCTGGGGCTTTAATAATATCTTCCAACTTGCTTGGCAAGCAGTATACTGACTAACCAGTCTTCCCAGTCCTTTCAATCACGAGTTTTAACATAACATAGCATGTTATTCTTTTTAATAGAAAGTAAGGAAACATGAATAATCTTCTATTCTCTCCTAGGAAACCAGATAGGTGGGTGAAAAAAAATCCCTAACTTAAAAGGAACTGTGAAATTATGCAGAGACATTATAGGGACTTACTTCACTCAAGAACCAGTTTCAAAGAGAAGAATCAGCATTACTTAATTGTTTAACACACAGCTAAAATGGAAACACGCACAGGGGATAAGAATGTTTTTTTACTTTGGCTGGTGGATGCTGAGAAGTCAGAGTCCAGCATGTAACTTGGTGCAGTTTACTGTTGGATCTTGATTATCTCAGGGCCATTTCCTCCAATGCAGCCTGTAGTGAGAAGCAATGTCCTGAGGGGTTGTCGTTCACATTCCTGGCATATCCTCTGTTATCTCCTTACGCAGTATCTGTTCCTCTGATGGAGCCCATACTTTCTCTGGTACAAATAAGTTTCTGATTTGAAATGACACTCATATTTTAAAAATTTGTTTTCCTGGTTGTATTGATCTGGAAGCAGGGGTCTTAAAACAACATTAAAATTCTGCATTGCTACTGTTAAAGCTGAGAAATGTGTTAGTCTCAACTGCGGTGGCCTATGCTTGCAAGAGTCACACACACAAGTCTTTCTCCTTGCCAAAGGCCAAGCCCAACAGATAAATTATACCAGAATCGATTTCAAACATCAACAAAGGGAGCAAAGGCAGTCTATAAGTCAGGAGCTTAAGTCAGTGTGGGTATGTATATACACAGAGCCAAGACAGAATGGGTCTTTTAAAGATTAAGCAGCACTGGAAGCAGGGCTTGGCTTCGAATAGGTAGAGCAAAGGTAAGCAATGGTTAGGGGTAAGCTTTGTTTCTAAGGGATCTTTGAAAGAGTTTATTTTAGCACTTATTCTTAGTTTGTTTCTTTCCCCTCAAACTCAGGATGTAAATGAAAGAGAACACCCCAAGTAAATGACTGGTACCTTATCTGGACAGATAAAGTTTCAATGTTCAAGATAATGTAAATAAGACAAAAATCTTAAAATACATGGAGGATATTTGTTGTTTTATACCATGATTTCCTTTCCATATAGATAGAGATCTTTCACATTAAGCCAAAATACTGAGAAGGTCATTTCAAGGACAAATTTTACTATGGTTGTGAATGACAAAGACTTGCATAGTAAAATATAAGGGTGAATATACTGGGCTCTAATCTTTTAAGAACACCTTCAAGTAAACCATGGTTGGACTTGAGTTGCTTGCTTGGACCATAGCAGAAATGAGCAGGGAGAGAAAAAGCATTTCATTTCATTAGTCCTGAGCAGAGCCTTCTTAGACCTGCTCGGAGACTGTAACATTGCACTCAGAATTTCATATGAATACAAACTAGGACTTAAATCACCACATAAAACTTCTTACCCTACATTTTTTTATTTAGGATGATTCTGTATTATTCTACATGGTAAACTACTACAAAATGCTTTGTTTAGCTCCACTTTAAATTTTGGGAGTGATGTTTTTGACTAAGCACAATCAAAATCAAAGATGAAATGGCAGATTATTGAACTTTCATCATTTTTTGCACCAGAAAATCCTGCCATATTCACTCCAAAATTGAATCCTTTAGTGAACAAAAATAATTCCCCTTTATTTGCAATTTGTTTGTGAACCTCTTGACCTTAGTTGTCAATGAAACCAGGGACATCATCAAATCTCTGTGTTGATAGATTGAAATATTTCTTAAAAGCTGCCTGAAAGATGTTGTAGTACATTCTTTTACTTTCTTTTCCTTCTTGTCGTTTGTGATGAGCCACCTTTCTGGGGTGGCTTTTGCCATGACCCTAGCTGTGGCAGGTTCGCACATTTCAGAGTAGGAGGTTGAGGATTAGAAATGTTAGGTGGGAGGAACAGAGATAAGAAAGAATCACAGAGATATAGGGTAGTATTGGAAGGACAACTCAGTGGATCCTGAATGTTGAATTTCTCTTCTGACTTCTGCGTTCACCTGTGTTTAATTTTCCATGCACTATTAAACCCCAACACAACAGGAGGGAGAAGGCAAAAACTGCTTTAGCATGATACAAAGGACAACCAGAATAGTTACTTGCTTCAATACTTTGAGACATCAAGTCATTATTTCTTGAGAAAAGCATTCTGTTGTTTAGGCAGTGAACCCATCCTAGACAAAGAATTCTGAAGGCAGCTATTCTTTAGGTCATACCTTCTATTTCAAATTATTTCAAAAAAAGGAGCAGAAGTATGCTCTAATTCTCTGACTGTAGTAATGAGGGGGAGCGGGCTGTGTCTCACCGCCCAGCTCCCAAACAGAAAAAGGGGAAATGGTGGAGGAGGTCTTTCTGTATTTCTGTTACGTTCATTGGTTAAATAAAGAGACTGTCTTGGCCTTTTGATAGAGCAGCCCTTAGGTGGGCGGAGTAGACAAAACAGAATGCTGGAGGAAGGGAAGTGTGGCAGACGCCATGCTTCTCCGGCCCAAGATGGACACTGGTTAGACTCATGCTGGTAAACCACATCCTCGTGGTAAATACAGATTATTAAAAATGGACTGAATCAAGATGTAAGAGTTGGCCAAAAAGAAACTAGAACTAATGGGCCAGACAGAGTTTAAATGAATACAGTTTCTGTGTAATTATTTCGGGTATAAGTTACTGGGACCAAAAGCAGGCCAGTGGCTGGGAGCTGGGTGGCGAGACACAGCCCACTCCCCCTCATTACTACATCTGACCTTGGGATGCAGTGGGTCTACCTCCATGGGACATCTTAATGTCCAAAACACCAAGTAACCACACCATAGGTGTAAATGGAGGCTGTGCTCTTGTTTCCCAGCTGCCCAGACCTGAATAATCTCACAGCTACTATATTAATTATAACCCTGCTTGGCTGATGACTAAGTGTATTTCTAGCTAGATCTTACATCTTAAATTAACCCATTTCTATTAACCTATGTATGCCATGAGGTTGATGCTTACCAGTAAGGTTTCAGCATCTTTCTCCTTTGGCAGCTACATGGTGTCTTTTTGACTCCACCTTTTTTTCTCCCTCTATCCCTGCTTCGATTTCCTGCCTTGCTATAGTCTGCCCTGCCATAGGACAAAGCAGTTTCTTTGTTACCCAATGGTGATAAAACAGTCACAGCATACAGAGGGGAATCCTACATTATTAGATCAGGGTGGGTAGCCACAGCTGTTGTTCACAACTTTGAATAAGTTCAAACCCTTTGACCTACATACAGACAAGGTAGAATAGACTCACATTTTTGGGTCTCCACAGCTGTTGTTCTTGTAAAAGGAACAGCCTTAACCCACAACCCTCTGCAGGCTGAAGCAGTTGCAGCACATCCCACTCTGCAGCATTAGTGGCCATTTTCTCTTTCTCCCAGTATGCTCTGTGACCTGGGAAATTGTCTAGGTTACTTGGCCTCTGGTTGGATTATTCTAAATGGTGTCTCCACAGGAAATTAGAAAGTAACATGAGAATGAGGTTACAGTATTTTCTGCAGAATTCCTGCCTTGGATGGTCATTTTGTCATGGCCTAAATTCCCTACAATAGAGAAGAAATATTGTTAGCTGGTGTTCTCCAGCTAGCTTCTATTCAGCATCTTAACTGTTTCCTCCCTCAGTGCTCTTCCGGAAGGGTTACTCTCCTCAAGAGTACCAGCACTTCTTCCTGTTATTACTAGGCCTCATGAATAGAATCTTTATTAATTGCCCATTAATCATCAAATTGTGGTGCTGTGTTTGGTTCAAGGGAATGGATAAATACTAACTGGAAAGAAAAGTTCATAGTAGCATAGATATGAAGAAAGTACATAGAACTCTTCATGCTTTGAAAAGGGAAAAGAAACTATTTAAAAAAGAAGTTAAGGACTGTGGTATATCTTAAGAGAACACAGTATTAAAACAAGCAGAACTTAGTACATATATTGTTGTACTATTATAAAACTGAGCACAGATAAAATGTGAATTGAAAGATGTGTATCTTTGTGGATTCATATTTCAAAAATATGTGTCTGATATTTGAATGAAGATGAAAAGATAGTTATCTGGGAGGATACATTGTTAACATTAAAGATTGGCAGAAGCAATGGACTGCAGAATGTTATTTCAGAGGGCAAAGATGGTGATAGGTCAAGCAATACATACTTAAAAGATTATCTCTGAAGAACAAGGGATGACTACAAATCAGTTTAAGCAAAGTGACCATATCAACTAGATACAGTCAACTACTCACTTCAGGAAATTATAAAGCATCCACTTTCAAAGGAAATGTCTCTTCACAGAAGACTTGAAAAGGCAAGAAACTTTGGTGAACCTTCAGGTTGTGAGGTCAAACTTGAACCTTGGGCTAGACAAACTGATACCAGCAATATTCAGTTTTGAGAATTTGGGAAAGGTGCTGCCACTGACATTTAACTGACATAGTGCAAGATTACACTAATATTACAGAGTGTGTAAATGACTGTTGTTCTGTAGTCAGCATCGCTTTAAGACAAGTATATTTGTTTTCTTCCCAGTTGATGTTTAGTTTTTTTTATAATTTATTTTCAACGTTATTTTTAGTAACTTGTTCCTCTTTTTTTCTGGGAGTTATTTCAGTGTTGGATTTGAACCAACAAGTATTTTCATGATATGAATCTTGGATTTTAAAATATGTCTGGGAGCATTCAACACCATGTAAAATTATAGCTAATTTATGTCACAAATCATATAAAAATTCTGAAATTCACAAAACTAACTATCATTATAATTACACATCAGAAGACTTTAATAATTGCTGATTTGAGGAATGGATCCAAAGAATTTTAATTTATTATTATATTTATTTATTTACTTACTTACTTAATTTGTGGGTGTTAACATGTCACAGCAAATCTTTGGTGACCATAGGACAAGTTTTAAGAGCTGTTTCTCTTCTTTTGCCATCTGGGGCCAGGGTCTGACCTTATGCCATCAGGCACAGTGATATGTGCCTTTAGACACTGAGCCATCTTGCCAAGCCAATCCAGAATATTTTATTTTGTATTTTTGTTTTAACTTTGTATTTGAATCCATTAGGTGAGTGAGCGTTGGTTCTTTGGAAAATTATATTTACAACTTTTTGGTTTACAAACTTTAGAGAGCCCTGACAAATGCACTGTGAGTTAGAAGATGCCAGTTAGAGGATGCACCAACTTAAGGTATATAAAACAACTAAGTAAATACATAAATAACTAAATTTTCTTATTAATGTGGGACTTCTATGTAATAGGATCCATAATAACAACGATTTGATAACATACAGAACATGAGTGTGCAGGATTAATCATGGGTTGATTGTGTGCATGAAGATATTTGGCCAACAATTAATAAGTAACAACAGAGCTACTATCTATAGGTTTAGCACTCTGATACACATTGTAACAAAGCAATGATTTGTTTTAAATATGATTTCTGTACCATTTCCAATTTGGTTAGACGGATTGCAGACATATTATTTTTTAAAAAATCAGCCTTAGGAAATGTTTATAGTGCAGGAATTGGCTATGACAGCAGTGACATCATACGTATTGTCTAAAGTTGTGGCAGAGTAGAAAACAGCATTGAAAAACCATGCTGACTTAGTTACACTTTTTATTGCTAAGACACCATGACCAAGGAACTTATAGAAGAAAGTCTTTCAGGACTTACAGATCACAGGGTTTGAACCCATGATCATCATGGTGGGAAGCAAGGCAGCAGGCAGGTAGGCAAGGCATGATATTGGAGCACCGTTTTTGGTGACAACAACCACCATGAGGAAGAGCCAACTGGGAGTGGTGTGATGTAGCATGAGTAATAAATAAGGCAAAGACAGATACTGGGTTAAAGCTGAAGATCAGAAAGAAAAGCATCCGAGCCAATAGAGAGTTCTTACCTCTAACATCAGCCTTGACTGCAGACAGCAATGTTCTCCACCAAACAGACCACAATGAGCTCTCATTTCCTCCCACCTTATATACCCATCTCCACCCAGTCATATCACTCCTGTCTCCACTTCCCTCATGCTTGGATTAAAGGCAGGGGATCCCAAGTGCTGGAAGCATCTTTGTGTGAATTCTATTTCTCTTTTGAGACAGATTCAGGGTGGCCTTGAGTCCTGGGATTAAAGGTATGTGCCATCACTCTCTGGCCTCTAGTAGTTCAGTTTTGCATTCTGATATTCAGACAAGCTATATTTATTAAAACACAGATAATATACCTCTATACTTCTCCATTTTTGTCTAAAAGAAAATACAGTGATATATTACTTGTGTTTTAATAAATAAAGATTGCCTGAAGATCAGAGTGCAAATCTAGCCATACTTGTCACTCATATAGACTGTGTTATGATTTCAGCCACAATAAGGCTGACACTTCTAGGTTCTAGAACCATGCATGTGTGGACAAGCCCTTAGGCAGAA